>OU015493.1:108028574-108138574 GCA_907164885.2 Dolomedes plantarius
CGTGTTAGATTTAGGACAATCAATAATAGTATGGCGTTTTTATTGCACACACACACACACACACACACACACACACAGATATATATATATATATATATATATATATATATATATATATATATATATATATATATATATATATATATATATATATATATATATATACCCCTTTTCTCAATTCGAGTATTGAAATCGAACATTATGTTGAATGTTTCTGTATTTTACATAACAATAGTATAAGGGTAATTAAATGAATTGAAAATTTGATTTTAATTCATGAATGCTTTTTAAATGAAACCAAATTTTAATATTTTTCACTCTCTATTTAATCACATTTTTTGTTTTTAGTACCTTATTTCGACGTACTTTATTTTTACTAAGAATTAAATCCTCCCTGTTATTCCTCAATTTTTGCTCTTCCAGTAATGAAAAAGACCGTTCTTTTATCACATCCTATTCGGAATAGCTGTCTACTTAGTTCTCTTTTATTCTTTTCATCGATTACCCATTTTGCATGTGTGTTCGTCTTCTTTTTCCGCGCATCTATCCTTTTGAGTAATCCAAAACTGATTTCGTCGTAAAGAAATAGCATTTCGTGTTTTTTGAAATTTTATTTCAATGAAATTCGAATAACTGTATACTAGCTGAAACAAATTTTCGCATATTAGCATCCTTACTGTTTTTGAACATTTTTCTCTGTCTTTTTGGGGGCTTATTTCCCTCTCTGTAGGGGAAATAAAAGAGGAATAGGGTATAAATTATAGAAACATTTTATATTCAAAGAGATTTTCAGAGCTTCCCTTTTTTTGAGTACTTTCCAAAGTTGAAATCTGATCTGCAATAATGTGAAAATCATTTAAAAGTAGGTCAAAAGGATATCATCATAGAAGTGTTACAGATTAGTTCCTTTCACGATAAAAATAAAATAGGAAGATGATGTAAATTACTGTACTTTTGGGTGCTCCTTTAGGGTAGTATTCAAAGGAAGATATTTTCATTTGTAATCTAAATGCACTGAAATAACTAGATAAATGCAATTCTACTTATACGATACTAGCTGAATACCCGTGCTTCGCTACGTAGTACATTCAAATTAAATACAACGGTCAATGTATGCAATTAAGGCAAAAAAAAACAAAATATATACTTATAATAAATACAACGGTCAATGTATGCAATTAATGCCAACCAAAAAAAATTATAAAAAAATCGTAATGGACATAGACAAAATAATGTAGAAGAAAATATTCAAATTAAATCTAATAGAACATACTAAGGAATATAGTACAGTTAATATAGTACAGTTTGACGAACATTTCTTTTACTGTATTTTAATATTTTTTGGATAATGTCCAATTGTCTGCCGTATTAGCAACAAAAAATATTTTTTTTCGTCAATTTATTTCGTTGATATGCACGTGATGCTAAATTACTATAAAGTATCACAAAAAGAAAAGAAACCATGTGATCAGCATTTAATAAATTATATTCTAAAAATTAATCTTTAAAAATTCACCATAAATCAGAAAACGGAGGTAAAGATTCGAAAAAGATTTTATTTTAAAGGAATTTTTATGATCATTCTCGTGATATAAATTTTATAACCCTCGGATAAATATTTTAAATGCAAACTTTAAAAAAGATACAAAAGCATCTTATAAACTAAATTTTAAAAAATCTAATGAGAATTTTTCAAAAATCTTTCTTAGTGCACCACAGATTATTATTTTAAATGTAAACTTAATAAAAGTTACAAAAACAACTTAAAACTTAATTAAAAAAATCTAATTTAGAATTTTGCAAAAATTTTTCTTAGTGCACCCCTACTTTATAAAAAGTATCGCCGTGCAAAATTTCAGCTCTTTAGGTCCAGTGGTTTGGTCTGTGCGTTATCTGTCAGTCAGTCAGATACGGAACTGTTTTATATATATAGATTATAATTTATCATAGATAAACATTTCTTTAACCATTGAATCATGTATTGTTATGTCATGCTTTCAGGAATTCCATCGACTCGAGTACTAGAAATCGATTCTTATTGCAGGAACAGACGTAATACGTACTTATGAAAAACAATCAATCAATCAAAACAATTAGGACAATCTTAAGGGGAAAAAGAAATAGGGCATAAATTATAGAAACACTTTATATTAAAATTTGAGGAGATTTTCCCAGCTTGAATTTTATTTAACCTTTTCCAAATTTGGGAAATCTGATTTGCAATACTCATTTAAATGTAGGTTTAAAGGATATCAACATGGCAGTGTTACATATTAGTTCATTTCACGATATAAATGAAATAGGAAAATAATGTAAAGTACTATACTTTTAGGTGCTCTTTTAGGATAGTATTCAAAGGAAGATATTTTGAAAGAGCATTTGATTTGTAATCGAAAAGCATTAAAATCATATGATAAATGCAACCCTATTTATATGGTATTATAGTTCATAATCGATATACATTTCTTTATACATTACATATTGTTACTGGATGCTTTTAGGAATTCCATGAATTGAAATGCTACACATCAGTACTTATTGCCGAACTTTTAATATGGTAGCAAACATAATACATTATTGACAACAAAAGAAGTAATGTAAAATGGCGAGAGACGTTACACTTAATCGTCACACAGCAGGATAACTTTAAATCTGCATTGATCGACATTTAACGAAGAATAATGATGGTACTGTCAACGCTGAATATTTTGTTTTATTTAAAATCCACTTTTTCAAACATTTTTGCTGTTGTTGCTTTACGGATACATATCTGTAATAATAACACCCCAAATTCTTTACTTAAAGCGTATTCAAAATTATTCTCTTTTCAACAAAGCACAGTGCCCTTTTCCAAATTACGACTAAAAAGTAAACAATAAACTAAATAGTTTGTCCCTTGATGTACCTGCTGAAAGTCAGGAGCCTATGATTCAGGATGATTCAGAAACCACGCGCCTTGCATCGCATATTTGTAATCTTGAATTATGGCTCACGTGGTCAAGTCGCAAGTTCGACTCTGGCCAACTAAAAAATTTTTAACACCTAGTGTCACGTTAGCGCCCCCATGGTTTAAAAGATGGGACAGAGGATTTTTGCTCTCTGCTTCATTCCTTTCTTACTTTTCTCTCCTGATCTTCTGACCCGCGTTCTGTCGTCCCTTGTCCGTGTACAGTTCCCAAAAGTACTATGATGTAAGCGTGTCATATTTTCGAGCTCCGGCAAGGCCGGTAGCTTTTGTCATCTTTTAATGCTCCTCCTGCGCTTTTTGTGTCATCCTTGGTGCTTGTTGCCGTCTTGAATTATACCATCATTATACCACCGAGTTCTTAATAAATAAATTCCATGGATACTGTTCGTGCGTCGAATCTCAGTTCTGTGTGTTCATCAATGCCTCACCTCTCTGTAGTTTTACCTCTCCGATGTGTCAATGGCTCTCCTGAAATAGTCTTCATCATGTCCCTCAATGTTTTGACTACAACATGATTGTGTTTCATTCATCTCCTCTACATGGTTTTAGTTAAAGTTTATCATGCGTGTAAAGGCAATATCATTATATATATATATATATATATATATATATATATATATATATATATATATATATATATATATATATATATATATATATATATATATATATATATATATATATACACACACACTCACTCACACACACACACACACACACACACACACACACAGACACACACACACACACACTACCCCCCCATCTTCTGCTCTATTTACATACATTATGATCTCTATGACGTCATATTAGTTTCTGCGATTTTCCAGGAAATGCTGTTTCTATAGAGTTAAAGATAATGCTAAACAGTTCTTAAATTTGATAGCAATTTAGTTGCAAAGTTGCCAAAATATCATAACATTTGTTTAGGCTCAATTCACTGCACATTTGCTTTACTACAATATGTATAATGTTGCTAAGAAATCAACATGCAGTGAGCACGTCAAAAATTTAAAAAATTATGTTTTACTGCTATACAGAGGCAGTTCGCACATTTTTTAGACGATTTTGGTAAGCGGTAATAAAAAATCGTTTGCTGCAAAAGAAATAATTGAAATTGTACTATGTTTTTAAAAGTCAAAGTTATGGTCTGTGGCTTGAAAGTTTTGTTTTTATTCAAAATGGCGTTTTTAACAAAGCAGTGGTTCGAAGGCTACATTTATGCTCTTTCCGAAGAGAAATATGCATACTCTGTTATCCAAAAACGATGTGAGAGTCATGGTTTTGTGATACCTAAAGCGTCGATAGGTAATATCGTCAACAAGAAAGGAAAAAATCGTCAAATTGGAGCCTCAAGTGGGACAAAAATTCCAAACAAGTATCCAAGGAAAAAACGGACATCTTCGACTATTGCAAAGGTACGTTGTTTAATGTTAAAAGAAAATCCCCCTAGTCAAAGGACAGTTGCAAAATCATTAAAATGCTCGGTGTCCACTGTAGAAGTGAAAATGGTATAATTCCCCACGGTGTGTGGACAATAAAGAAAGTATTATAAAGGATGCAGAGGCAGGGGTAAATACAGGATTGTAAACCAATAAAAAATAGAAGAATAGCTGTCGGTGTGGCCAGTGATAGCGATCTGAAGTCTAAATTTTACAAGATGGATGGTCGTTATTTTATGGCCCACAGTAAAAACGTCAGATGAGAAGGATCAAAGTTGTTTTGCAAAATAAAAGTATGTCGGGGGAGGTACTACATAGACTATGGACAGAGGCGACAGAGGTGGTATAATAAAGAACCAATTAGGGGTAGGAACCACTGAAATAGAAACAGCCCACTGCCCAATGAAAGTTAGGGGCGTGCCAGAATGGCCCCCCTGTAAACGGACAACAGCTTCGCTAAGGACGGAAGGAATCGAAAAAGGAGGAGACGGATTTTAGATTGGGTTCCTGAGAGTTAGATGTCGGAGGCTCTCGTCTGCCCCATAGCCTTGGAGAAGTGCGAATACCCCGCCAAGGTGTTCCTACTCTGGAGATGATACTGGGTCCCGGTCGCCGATGCTACGATCATCGCTGCATACATCCGTTATAGTAAGTACCTCCCCGATAGACTCTAAAAATCATATTTGACTCTATAGTTTGCCTCTGCTTCTGGGAATCTTATGTCAAAATTGTTAATATGAAACGGATTGTAATATTAATAGCTCTGACAAGTTAATTGAAATTTGGGTTATCAAATAAATGTATGTTTAAGGTCAATGCGTTGTATTCCTTGCTTGTTCCAACCCATGTATGCATCCATTGCTTCTAGGTAATTAACTCATACATCCACTGTAAACAAAATGATAAACGTTGATTTAAATCTTAAGAAAGCGAAAAAATGCAATGTGCATCGTCTTCTTCCAAATCATATCGCTGGACGCAGGACACGCTGCAGAATTCTATATGAGAAACACTTATCCAAAGAAAAATGGAAAACAATTGTCACAATAGATGAATCATGGGTGTATTTAAATGACTGAAACAAAAAAAGAGCCATTTATTATCATAAAAGGGGAGAAAAAAATTTAAGTACATGGTTCAAAGAATCGAAAGAAAGTTTTTCTAAGGGATTCATGATTGTTGCTGGTTTTTCTTATTATGGCAAGTTAAAAATAAAGAGAGTGGAAAAAAATGTCAAGATTAACTCCAAATACTATTAGGAACATATTTTATCGCCAATTTTTTTGAATGAAATACCATCGCTTTACCCACAGTGCCATCAATCTGTGAGACTCCATGAGGACAAACCTAGCAGTCACACATGAAAATCCACTGTAAATTTCCTAAAAGAAATGGAACAAAAAACTGTTATCACGGCCATACCCTTCACTGATATCCCTACTAAATCTCCCGATGGATTTTTGTGCTTTCGGACTTTTAAAATCTGCATTATCCAAACGTCGTCCCAAAACCCTTACAGGACTCTGGAAAGCTGTTCAGGAAGAATGGGATAGAATGCCTCTTCTGACACTTCAAAAGGCATTATTATCCTGGAAATTGCGGTGTCGAAAGATAGTTCAGGATAAGGGATGTCAAATAGAACATTTAAAACACAAGAATTTTATGTAATTTAGTTTTGTGAATACAATATACATCGTCTAAAAAATGTGCGAACAGCCTCTGTAGTTCCACTGTCCTTTTAATTATTCCCCTAAAATATTCTGTTTGCTCTCTCTCTCTCTCTGTATATATATATATATATATATATATATATATATATATATATATATATATATATATATATATATATCCGTAAAGCAACAACAAAATGTTTGAAAAGTGGATTTTCATACAAATTTTCAACAGCTTTAACAGTATCATTATTCTTCGTTTAATGTCGTTCACTGTTTATAAACAGATATTACCATTATATATTTTCCTGTATTTTTATTTGGATTGTCTTTTTGTGTTAACTGGAAGATTTAACTTACATAATTCGCTGTTCATTCGCAAGTTTATCATTTCTGTACAAACTACTAAATTGAGAAATTTAGAGTTATAATATATAAGTGAAGAAAGTTCCGAGAAAAATGCACCTTTACTCTATAAAGCAACAAAAAAAGTTTTCCTTTTACTGAAATAGAAAAATCATCCGTAAAGGAATGTCTGGTTTTCTTAAAGAAAACTCTCAATAAGCCTTTAATAACTTTAAATATATTAAATGGTAATATACATTTAAATATAGATATAACATAACTTGAAATGAATATAATATACGCAAGAGGATATTCTATATGTAAAAGCATAAAATATCCCAGTATGTGAATATCTTTCTTCGTGTAACTTTTATCCTTTTTCATTTATCGATTGGTACTTTCGCTCTCGAATTGTGTTTTTCGCGCTGCCTTCACAGACTGACCTATTGATCTCCCGTACTTCCTTCATTATTATGAGTCATCTAGTAGATTATATTTTTCCTGTTATATGTTGTACATTCCTACTGTGAAGGCCAAAAAGGAGAGCCAAAAGGCAAAAAGGCAAAAATACCATGCATCACTTCACTGAAACTTTGAATGCAGGGCGAAGGATTAAGATTACAGGAAATGAATTCTTCCTAGAAACAAAGCAAACCGTGAGTTAGTAGGACATTGTATTTTTGCAATATCTTATAGATAAAGTTATATATATATATAACTAGATGAATACCCGTGCTTCGCTACGGAGTACATTCAAATTAAATACAACGGTTAATGTATGCAATTAATGACAATATATATATATATATATATATATATATATATATATATATATATATATATAAATTGTAGCAGATATTTCTATAGACAAGATAATGTAGAAGAAAATATTCAAATTAATACAACGGTCAATGTATGCAATTAATTTGTATGTTTAATGTCCATAAAACATACTAATTTGAATTAAATTCTTAAAAAACTTCCATCTCAATTAGTCTAGTGGTTAAATTTTATCTTTTACCGTATTGTAGTATTTTTTGTCGATTTATTTTGTTATTATGCACGAGACGCAAAATTAATTTGAAGTATCACAAAAAGAAAAGAAACCACGTGATTAGCACTTGATAAATTAAATTCTAAAAATTAATCTTTAAAAATTCACCAAAAATCAGAAAATTCAGGTAAAGATTTGAAAAATTTTTATTTTAAAGGAATTTTTTTATGATTTTTTCGTTATATAAATTTTATAACCGTCAAATTATTATTTTAAATGAAAACTTCAAAGCATGTTACAAAAACAGCTTAAAAATTTATTTTAAAAAAACCTAAGAAGAAATTTTCAAAAATTTTTCTTAGTGCAGCCCAACACTATAAGAAGAATCGCCATGCAAAATTTCAGCCCTTTGGGTCCAGCGGTTTGGTATGTGCGTTATATCTCAGTCATTCAGTTACGGAACTATTTTATAAATATAGATGAGGTAAATGACTCACGGCATAAAGAGGAATAATTTAACGTTTTTAAGCAGATGTGATACAGTTTCGTTAATTAAGATGTACTAGATAAGCGATTTAGTCATTAAAGAAAAAATTTAAGAAATATGGAGTTAACTAAACGTCACTACAACACCCTAATGAAGCTGCTCTAGTCCCAATACTAGACTACAAAATAAATACCAAACGACATATCCTAATATACAATTTACACATTAATTAAAGAAATAATTAACCAATTTATAGGTTAGAGTATTTTATACACGTTTTATAAAGATCAGCAAAATATATTAACAATAGATTTGTGCTTTGGAGATTTGTTTTCGAATATCAGCCCTGGCAGAGGGTAATTATGGTAGAGTCCGGCAGTTGGAATGATCAATAATTCTGCCGTTGGTCAGCGGATGACAACTAAATTTTGTGGAAAGAACTAAAAAGAGAGATTGAATTAATAAAAAAATAGACAAATGAAACGAGCACATCCTGCGTAGTTAGACTTTAGAAAAAGAGGAAGTTGTATTCTAAGAATGAGAGCACCGCACATTGATGGGAAAATTCTGGTGGTAAAAAAATACTTCTAATTTTAGAGGTGTGAGTTTTAAATTCCTGACAAGAATTTTTTGCAGCAGTTCCCGGCCAACATATGCTAATTCAAACTGATATTAGTTACAGGTAAAAGCTTCTGAAAATCACAATAATTAATAGAAACTTTGGCACATCCTGCCAAATTCTTTTTCGACCTCTTGCAATTTAAATAAATCATACTTATTTCAAAGTCTTCACAGACAATCTTTCACTCCTGTTATTTGAGATCACGATTTCTCTATGATTTCGATTTGAGGAAACTCTCTCTCTCTCTCTCTCTCTCTCAAAAAAAAAAAAAAAAAGTATTTACTTGTAATTTTCATGCTAAAACCCTCGGGAAGGGCTCGGGGAAGCTTCCACCATTTTGTTGCTGTTTTAAAATTCAAGTAAAGTGATTTTCAGTATATCGATTATATACTACTTAAATATTAAGTTTTACTACCCCCATATACATATAATATGAAAGTTAAAAAATATGCGATTCAAAGTAAAATCTCTTACAAAAACTTATATATACATATTACGATTTAGGTCTTTAAAAGGTTGTTTACAGGTTTTAAATACAGCCTGCCTTATATTTAGTACATTTTCAATACTTGCGTAGCTGGAAAAAAAGCTGTTTCCAGCCGTGTTTCTGGTAAATGGTGCATTAAGCTCAAATTCTTCGGCTGTTGAAAAACTTGGCATAATTGCAGAAATTCCAGCAGTGTGAAATTCATCATGAAGGACTATTTGGGTTAATGTCTCAAACGAAAGGGAGCTGATAAAAATTTCATAACGACAGAAAAAAGAATAGAAGTAAAAAGTTCAAAGAACTGAAGAAAGAAAAAATTATAGTAACAACAGAAACATATTATTAGTAACAGAAGTAATAAAAAATAGAGTTCTTAAATTCAGTATGAATCATTAATCTGAACTGCTAAGTTACTCCATGACTGTGCATTAGAATTCTGAGCTTAGATTTTAAAAGCGAGGTCTTGTAAACGAAATTATATATTTTCATTAGTATCAATTTTGTATGAATTTGGCAAGCAAGCTTCAATACAAAAATGAAGAGCAATTGAGTTTCAAACTACGTTTAAAAAAAAAAGCTGCAAACTTGTTCAGAATACTTATTCGAAAACTGTGAATTATTTTTAGGGAGAAATTTCAAGTAGCTTACTGTTGATAGCGCTTTATCATTTTTTTCAATCATCTCTGAAGGAATTACATACTTAACTTTACTATTGTTTAGTTGCAAAATAAATAATTTATTTTGAAATATTTTCAGTAGGACTTAAACATTCTGATAACGTTATATTTCAGGTCTAAAGTATTATTTTGAAGCGAAATAACAATGAAAATATTAAATTTTTCTGTTTAGTATTTAGCAATTTAAGGTAAAGTTATATCCTTCTCATCATAATAACATCATGATAAAATTAAATTATTGAACTTTTTAAATATTTGGAATGCACTTGTGTTATTAATTTCTAAACACATTTAATACTAGATTATAAATTATAATTATCAGACTATTAGGTGTACTAAGGTTTACTATTATTAAATTAAATTTAGGTATGGTATATAGTACATAGACATTAGTATGTTGCTGTAATATTTCCACCAAATAGTGAAAAGGAAACTCCGACTATAAATGTTCTTTTACCGCAAATATTTTAACTTTCCATTTTAACAAACTTAAAATAAAATCATTTCGAGTGTAAGTGCATTATTTATTACTTCCTTGTGACGTTAAAAACTCGTACGTAACCATGATTCTTTGAAGCCAACTTCATATCACGTAATTGTATCTAAACATTATGATAGTCTTATGTTAAGAAGAAAGTACATAAGAAAACTGTAATGTAGAAAATTTGTAAAACCATGTTTAATACATTTAAAGGAAATACGTTTGGAACTCAGAAATGCTTTAGAACTTCAAAATTATAAGCTTTTACGCATTCTTGTCAAAACACTAAAAACCATATTTGAAAGTATAATATAATTTGCATATTGGACAGTTTTTGTTGTTCGATTTGTTTGTATTACTTAGGGCAACGTTATAAAATATCTCAGCTGGGACCACAAATCCTAGTTAGGAAAATTAGTTTTTATTTGAGTGATTGGCATTTATTCCTTCGAAAACAATTTTTACTACAGAAAATTTCAATATGAAGGTTAAAAGTAAGCTTTGTATTTACTTTCATTCGTTATGTTACAGAAAATTTGTTTAGATCTAAATCTTTCATAAATAGTCATGCTTTTTTTCTTAAAGCATACCGTTTCTCTAAGGCGTAAACTTTTATCATTTTATAAAAAGTTCATTATAACCAAACTTCCATATTTTAACATCTTACGGATGATTACCGAAACACAGTGACTAGCTGAAAATGGGATGCCAAATTCATTAAAACACGAACTACAAATATATGATATGAGATTTATGGGAATTCCTAATGAAGAAGGCATAGGAATTTTTTTCCCATTTGAGAAGTAATTTATTCTATTAAAACAAAATCTAAGGAAGAACCAGGAACTAAAAATAATGCTCTACGAACTACAAATAGTACCTTAATCTAAATATACAATATGGGAATTATAGGAATGCCTTTTGAAGAAGGCATAGGGAAAATCTTTTACTATTTGAGAAATATTTATTCTATAAAAGAAAAATCTAAGAACGAACTACAGATTGTAATCTATGAAGTACCAATAGTTTCTATACCTGAATATACAATATGAGAATTATGAGAATGCCTTTGGAAGAAGGTATAGGAAAAATCTTTTACTATTTTTGAAGTATTTATTCTATTAAAGAAAAAAATCTAAGGACGCACTGTGAAATACGAACTACAGATTGTAATCTATGAAGTACCAATATTTTCTATATTTAAATATACAACATGAGAAATATGAAAGAGCATTTTGTTGGAGGCACAAAAAATCTTTTAGAATTTGACAAGTATTTATTCTATTAAAGAATAATATAAGGACAAACTACGCACTTCAAATAGTTCCTATATATAAATTTATAATATGAGAATTATGAGAATACATTTTCAAGAAGGTAGAGGAAAAATACTTCTTAATTTGAGAAGTATTTATTTTTATTAAAGAAAAATCTGTGGTAAATACAAAATGAATTAAATCGGTAAAATGTTGGAGACAAAGCAAGTACGTGAGACTTCCAAACTGTAAAACTTAAATTCCGGGCTATAATAAAGTTTTAAAACTCTTCTTCTTACAATCTCCAGAACAAAATATATTCTAACCAGCTGAAAACCCGCATTTCGCTACGGAGTACATTCAAATTAAATACAACGGTCAATGTATGCAATTAATGCCAATATATATATATATATATATATATATATATATATATATATATATATATATATATATATATATATTTATAATAAATACGACGATCAATGTATAAAATTGATGTAAAAAAAAAAAAATTATATTTATAAAAAAATCGTAAGGGATATTTTTATTGACAAAATAATGTAGAAGAAAATATTCAAATTAAATCTAATAGGACATACTAAGGAATATAGTACAGTTTGAGGAACGTAATATCTTTTACTGTGTTTTAATATTATTTTGGATAATGTCCAATCGTCTGCCGCATTAGCAAGAAAAATTTTTTTTTGTCTATTTAGTTGTTATGGACGTGACGATAAATTTATTGAAAGTACCAGAAAAAGAAATCACGTGATCAGCATTTAATAAATTAATTTCTAAAAATTAATCTTTCAAAATTCACCAAAAATCAGAAAATGGAGGTAAAGATTCGAAAAAGATTTAATTTTAAAAGGCTTTTTATGATCTTTCTCGTGATGTAAATTTTATAAGCCTCAGATTATTATTTTAAATGCAAACGTATAAAAGAAATTACTAAAACAGCTTAAAAATTTAATTTTAAAAAATCTAAGAAGAATTTTTCAAAAATCTTTCTTAGTGCACCCCTACACTATAAGTAGAATCGCCATGCAAAATTTCAGCCCTTTGGGTACAGCGGTTTGGTCTGTGCGTTGTATGTCAGTCAGTCAGTTACGGAACTGTTTTATATGTAGAGATGATTCCGTTGATTAGTTCACTGGTTCGTATGAACGGTCTTCGTATTTGAAATCCCTTCATACATACAATCACATCTAGAGCTCTGCTGCCTGTTTATTGATCACACATAACGAAGACTCATAATTAAAAAAATATAACAACATACTAATATTGAGAGATTTACTCAAAAAATTACAGAGCAAGAGATAAGTCATTTTCGATCTCACGATCTGCAACATCAGCGGTACTTGACTGATCTTTCCTAGATTATATTATCGTTCGTGCGAGGCACTTTCTGTGTTCCGGTACGCCAGTTGAATGCGCAGTGGGTGAAGGGGTTACGTTATTCCACAAAGCGTGGGTTGCTCGACTTAAAGGTTAATCTGTTATTTTAAAACTCGGTGTCATTTATTGGTTCTATCGTGGATGCTAGGAAGCTATCATTTGCAATTTTATTGATCCCCATAGATTCATTTTAAAACTGATAAGTTTTCTCCAAAATTATTTTCTCGTTATATGGCGTCATGAGGAACTTTGTTATCGATAAAGTAATTTGAAATCAGATTTTCAAGATATTTTCTTAGTGTCAGGGACATCAGAGCAGTTAAAACTTTAGTGTCTCCTTGGTTTAAGATAGCGTGAGATTAAAACAATTAATATTTCCCCAAGTGAGTCTCTCTTAAATATTCTAAAACTTTTTAAGAAAATCAAACTGAAATAAAAGCTGCAATTTTGCTAAAAATGTTGGCTCATTAAATATAAAATTAAAAGAAAAAATTAAACTTAATTTTTAAAAAAGTGACGCAGTTTCTTATTGGATTTATGTGTGATTACTAATTTAGAGCTGAATTTAGTGTCCATTCTTACCTGGCGGCTGTACTTGTTAAATTCTTCAAATTGTCCACTAAACTGCAATGAACTAAGATTAATAATGGTATATTTTAAGATATAAACGAACATCATTTAAGTAATTCTATTTAATATATTTGCGCGTTATAACAGCATGTGAATAAATGTGGACATGACAAATTGTTGGCAGCTTTATATATCTCATAAGTATTTTTAACTATATTAATAAGTTTTATCTTTCGATAAAACATTTTCTACCAAGTATATTTTCTCATTAAAAAAATACAAGCATTAAGTCTTCTGCAACATAGAAGACACGAGCACAGGTTTTCAGATTGGACTTTTTTTTCCCGTTTTGTATCGACTATAAAACTTCAGATAGATAGTAAAAAAACCCTAAAAAAACACCCTCGTACATACCGATGAAAAAAAGGGTATTCTTTCAATTTCGTGAGAAAAGATGTCGACGACTCCTGCCATTGCTAGAGTTGGCAGCCATCCAAAATGATGGTCGATTACATCCGCGTAATTTGTTTGTGGTGTTTACCTTGCATGATAGCCGGTAGAAATTTTGTTCCTATCTCACATTTCTTTGTTACTCGCTTTGCTTTTCGGATTACGGGGAAAAATTTTGTCCAGTTTGTGTAATAAATTTGAGTAAGGTATGTTATGTGACTGTTGTTATTTACAGTTATTTAGAGTTTCATAAGCTGTCTCCGTACACCTAATACAATTTTCTTTCTAATTAATCATCAAAAAAATTGTCCGGTTTGAGTAATAAATTGGAGTAAGGTATGGTATGTGATTGTTGTTATTTACAGTTATTTAGATTTTCATAAGCTGTCTCCGTACACCTAATACAATTTCTTACTAATTAATCAGCAAAAAAAATTGTCCAGTTTGTGTAATAAATTGGAGTAAGTTATGCTATGTGATTGTTGTTATATAGATTTTCATGCGCTATCTCCGTACACCTAATACAATTTCTTACTAATTAATCAGCAAAAAAAATTGTCCAGTTTGTGTAATAAATTTGAGTAAGGTATGCTATGGGATTGTTGCTATTTGCAGTTATTTAGATTTTCATGCGCTATCTCTACACCTAATACAATTTCTATCTAATTAATCATCAAAAACAAATGTCCAGTTTTTGTAATAAAATGGAGTAAGGTATGTTATGTGATTGTTGCTATTTACAGTTATAAAGATATCTCCGTACACCTAATACAATTTCTTTTTAATTAACCAGCAAAAAGCGCATTTATCCGGTTTGTGTAATAAATTGGAGTAAGGTATGTTATGTGAATGTTGTTATTTACAGTTATTTAAATTTTCATAAGATATCTCAGTACATCCGACACTTCTTCTTTCAAACCAATCAGTGCAAATGAGAATTAGTTCTGTTTTTCATGTATTAAAGATTTCAGAGCATCGGGCGGTTTACAAACACAAATAATCTATTCCTTTTGATAATTAATGGCATTATCTTAAATTAAAGAAATTATTGTTGTGTTAAAAGACTTTGAAAAATTGCAGCTAAACTTTATGTCGACTTTGACAGCCCCAATAGTTAAGTTTCTACATTAGAGAAAACTTGGTAAACCTGTCAAAGACTGCGATCAACTTTCACGCTCTGAAAGACTTTTGCAGTTGAATTTCACGTTATGAAAGTTCTGAACGATCAACTAAAAGTATAAAAGTTTATATTTGCCTTATGACAAAAAAATCGTAGAAGTTAAGCTTTAAATTTAAATTTGCATGATATTCGCATTAATCTTTATTCATACATTTTTTATGTAAATCCTTTTGTTTTAAAGCTTAAGGTTTGAATGCTGTTATTTCAAAGTAAAAATAAAAAGTTTCATCCAATTTTTAAAAAAAATTTGGTTTGAAGTTTGTTTTGAAGTAAAGAAAAATAAATGCTTCAGTTTTTCTAAAATTTCTAGGAGAAAAGAACTTTAATTTACCTGTATAAAGTTTATCTGTATATTTTAGTGATATGTCTTATGCATCAAATTTCCGTATTTGCTTTACAAGATTGCTTGAGAGTAGACAAAATAACTTCCAAAATGTGTGTAATAAAAGCGAAAAACTCTGTAGACTTTTATTACAGACAGAAAAAAGGAATGTAACAGTTGAGAATATTGAAACGTCTCTGTGTGTTTGTTGGTAGGGGTGGGAGAGCGGGGCATAGTCTAAAAACACCTATCTTGATGGACCAATAGGATAGCAGAACAGTTGAAGAGTATTCCATACATCATTACCACTAGTGTGGACATTCCGTACATATGAACTATGTAGGTAATTAAGAAAACCAAAGTGCAGAATTAATTGAAAAACGTGGTCAAAAATTAACTATTGTCGAAACATGTAACCCCAGAATTATGAGTAATTTATCCAAAAATTCCAGTTTGGGAAATGCAAGAAAGCTAAGGGTTTACGCAAAATGGAAACATTTTAAATTATTTATTTTACCCTGAATTTAGTGTGACTTATGAGAAATACAAAACGGCAAAATTTCTTCTTCAAGTCATCATTTACTGCAATTTTACAATCGTTTAGAATATGAAACTCCTGTTTCAAAATTTAATTTGAAACAAGCTCTAAAATTAATCAGAAAAATTTTGATAACTTATATTTGAGTTTGCAGGTCAAGACTTATTAAAATAACGTCTGTTTTTAATCTGTGTCTTGGATAATTTTTTTCACTTAAGTTCTATTATGAACAGCAAGTGCAGTTTGCTATGCAAGAACTCTTCCTTGCCTAAAACGGTCGATGCCTATCTTCAGTATATAGAATTCGATTTTAAAGTCGGTTTTCTAAAAAATGGGGAATTCGCATTCAAAAAGAATAATAAGCTTTGAGTAGCATGAAATTATTTCAGAAACAAAGAAACATTTTCATCGCATAAATATTAAGATTATTCTAAAGAGGAACATTAACGTATTAACGGAAATAACAAAGTTTCATTTGTTCATCTACGAATATTTTTTTGTCGTATGTGTATGTACTTATGGATAATGCCCATCAATGCAGAAAAAAATCGCTTCAAAAACTTTACTTTCGGTTTAACCTTTGTGTAAGTAAAACACATGCGACAGAACAAATACTTTATTTCCCAGACCGATTTTTGTGTTTTGAAAAACAATTTATCACCTTTATATATGTGTTGTTTCTGTCTGAATGTTTTGCAAAAGATGACAAATACTTGGGCGAAAGGAAATGTCAAAGTACTTCATTAGATGCATAAATATTCGGTTAGAGTTTATAAATTCGTATCTAACAAAGTGACAAAGAAGTTTATGAGGGCAGTTTGATAAGTTCGTAAAAGAATAATGAAAATGATGAGTTTTTGAAAAATGTTTTTTTATTTGTTGTTCAATGTTATCTGCCCTACGGTCGACACATTTGATCCAGCAAGTTTAATCTGAAATTGAATTTATTTGAATTGAAATTATTTGAAACTTTATTAAAATTAAAAATATTGGAGCAGCGTTCACATTAACCGAAACTTGGATTGCATACGACGTAAGTAATAGCAATTAACTCGAAAATCTGAATTCTTTTGATGCAAATTGTAAAACAGTGTTTCTTCGAACAGAAAAAAAGTCTGAATTAAAGAAAATATGCTGGAAGGCATCTTCACTAGTTTATCTGTTCATCTGTTCGCTAATCAGCTCTTTAGTGGTACGATATCGTTTCCTAATGCATTTTTACCTCAAGATTCCTAAAAACACTCAAAAGTAACGAAACTAAACAAACATGTCATTTACTCGCGTTCTATTTTTAAGCTACTGAATGTGACGGCATAGCATAATGAAAAATATTACTATAAATTCCGTATGGAAATTAAATCTTGAATCACAGAAAAAGTGTTGCATCTAAGAAAAATTTAATATTACTATTTTTATATTTCAGGATGAATTTGACGAGGTTGACACATCTGAACCCCTGGAACCTGCCGGACAGATACAGTTCAGCTTGGAATACGATTTTTACGCCTCTACTCTCGTTCTAAGGATAATACAAGGGAGAGATTTACCTGCTAAAGATATCATAGGTAAGACTTCCTTTTTCCTCTTCCTGTTTTCTGATCTCTTTGTCAGTATTTTGAACCTCCTGAATACTTGTAATATAGTTTTTCTAAATAAAGAAAGTAAAAGAAAATTCTTAGGCATATAAATAAATTTAAAGAAAGAGAACGTGTTAAGAATAAATAAAATAAATAAATTGAAGATGACGGCTCAGTCATGCACTTTCAAATACTTCTATCTCAAATTTAAAAGAAAAAGCTGGCTAACCAAGGAGTCATACACAGATCATCTGTTTTCATATATGCGAACTCTTCGTGCCTTATAAAACCATGTTTCTGATTATGTTACGATTTGTTAATAAAATTTAATAATTTAGGCTCAGTATGATTACGGACATCGATTGATAATCATTAAGTGACAACCTGTGAATCTTGTGTCGTATTACATGTTGAATCATATTGTAACGTATTCCTGCGATTTGTGTCAAAAGCAAACACTTAGGTAGCGTCACAGGTTACGTGTAAGGTAGACAGCTTACTAAAATAGAGACTTTTAAGATAATGAGAATTTCAGTTTTATTTAATATACACGGTTAGGCCGCGATCTCGAATGATATATATACAGAGCAGTCCGTAGAAGTTGGAGTAGAAATCGGGAACTGTCTCTCAAGGATGGAGCACACTGTCGCTAAAACGAGGCGACGAACTGCTGGTCAGGTCACAGAAAAAAGGGCCCGCACTCGTCCACTGGAAGCTAGCAGCTTCTCCGAAATAACACAATTGGGGAGATCAAGTTCCGATCGGTTTCCCCAACCTTTCTAGGTGAAAAAGGGTCTTCTCACGTAGAGGGCAGAGCCTCACAAAAAACAAGTCACTTACAAGTGCGTGGAGCTAGGAGATCAGGTATCACTCCTAAACTCTCTAAGAAAAAAACTCTCCGCACCAAAAACTGGCCTTCAAGCCCTCGTCGGCTTATTTAAAAGCTTGATCCCTGGCGGAATTCTTTTTCCAGCCTCCTCTCTCTAGCTCGCTCCGGATAGGCTGAACGTCCAGCCGTGCGCAAAAAACGATGCCGATTATTTCATCTTCATCGCCCGCTCCCTCGTTAGCGATCTCGTTTCAGGGCGTAAACTGTCATTGTCGGCCAATGTCAAAATATGGCGCCAGACTGTCTCCTTTTTTCATCCCAGGAATGCGTCCCGAAGAGGTGTCCATTGTGGTCCTCTTCCGCTCGGGGGGTCTGCCATTCTTTAGCATCGGTTCACGGCTAGCGACGATTTTTATGGTCTTCCTACTCGCCTCGAGGAGGGGGAATTGCCACAGCCCCTCCCCCCTTTGAAGAGATTTTGCGGTTCTGCAAAATCTGAAAATCAATGGTTAGGTACAGGTATCTTACTTGTATTCCATCTCCAGAGGCATTCCTAACAATTTTAATTTATGCATCAACTTCTAGGTTAAGTTTACTATTCATGTTACACTTAATTTACAATAAAAAAAATTTTCCACTAACACAATACCTCAATTAAAACATTAAATGTCATTTATATTTACAGAAACACAAAAAAAACATTCATATTTACAACACTATCTTAGGTTTAGAGGTTCAACTAAAAAGAAAACTTTATCTTATCACAATTTCTTAATTTAAAAACAACAAAAAATTTAAAAATTACATTCTTCCTGTGAATAGTTTATAAAAATATCTAAATGCAGTGTATCTAATTGTATTTCTTTTTCTTTTTTGGACGTTTGAACGATAATATTTTCCAATCAGTGCATCGCAGGTCTACCTTTGAATCATGAATATGCATATGTCTCGAGAGTAGGTTGCCATAGCTTGTATTCGTTAATATTTGTCTGTATGTATGAACATTGATATCTTACGTGTTTGTGGTTCGAATTGCTTATTTTATGCCGTAATAGGAAAGTTTAACGAATTAGGAAGCAATTATTTTGTTTCATATTAAGTTATGAACATGAACATTTTCCCTCTAATGAACAGTAGATAATATTTAAGTGGTTCTATTACACTAATATGCAAGGTTTTGTTGCTTTGAAATGAATAGGTGTATCTGAATAGATTTTTTCCAAAGATTCCGAGAATGACCTTCAAAATTCCGTATCACGTCACGTTTTTTCACAAATGACGGAAATGTGAAAATAAAAAAAACGGTATTTTGTAATGACATTGTTATAGGGCAACGTTCGTAACGCGTGAAAATGTTCTCTGGAGGGGCGGAATGATTGTTTAAGGAATATATAAACATCAATATCTAGCTGATAATAGAAATGCAATTGTTTTATCTGAGGCATATCGTGGTACACTAGTCAGTGCAAAGAGGGGACTGCTCCCTTTCGGTTGTTTATTTGTGGCGTGTGCAATGGCTTCACGTGGTTCTGTAAATCATCCAGACATCTTTTGCTACATATGTGGCTGTTATACGACAGGAGAAAAACAGAAGCAAAATATTACGTCTTTCGTGAGAAATGCTTATATTTAATACTTCGGCATTAAACTGGTAAGTTTAGACTCCTCACAAAGTGTGTCGTGTATGTGTCGAGGGGTTACGGAACTGGAAAAGTGTAAGAAGGGGATCAATGCCATTCGGTGTACCCATGGTGTGGCGTGAGCCAAAAAATCACAGTGATGACTGCTACTTCTGCACGGTTAATATCGTGGGCCATACCAGTAAGCATAACATTGTGTATCTCAATATCCCTTCTGCCATAAGACCAGTGCCCCATAGTGAATCCATCCCTGTGAAATCCCCGTCCAGTATCAAGCCCCCATTTTCACAGCATATGCCAGACACCGATTCAGACGGTGTTACAAGTGAGATGTACAAACTGGACAGCATGGAGGATGAAACCCCAGTGCCATTTACACAGCATGAACTGAATGGTTTGGTTCACGATAGAAATTTACCTAAAGACGCAGCAGAGCTTTTAGGATTACAACTTCATGAAAAGAATTTACTGTGCTATAATACGAGATTTTCCTGGTACAGACACCGAGAAGCAGAATTGGTTCTGTTTTTTGCTGAGGAAGGCGGTTAGGTACATTGGCGAGACATTCCGGCAGTCATGAAATACTTCCACATCAATTACAATTCAGGTCAGTGGAGGTTGTTCATATATGCCAGCAAATCCAGTTTAAAAGGTGTTTTATTACACAATACTAACATCCATCCATCCATTCCAGTAGCACGTTCTGTGACTTTGAAACAGACATACGAAAATCTTAAATTACTGCTGGAAAGTGTGCAGTACAAATTTTATAAATGGTCTTTGTGCGGGGATTTCAAGATGATTGGAAAATTGCACGGCCAACAAGGAGGCTACACAAAATTTCCTTTCTTTTTGTGTGAATGGGACTCAAGAGCAAGGACAGAACATTGGGCTCGGCAACAGTGGCCAGTCAAAAGTACATTCATACTTGACGAAAAAAACATTGTTTCAATTACACTGGTTGATCAATCGAAAATACTTTTGCCACCTTTACGCATCAAACTTGGCTTAACCTTTTGAGGGGCGCCGTTTGCACAGCGCAAACGCCTAAATCCAATCTTTTTGTCACTTGAATTCAATGTATTGCAGTTAAAGGAACAGAAAATGTCTAGTGCTGCCATCTGTTATCAGTTTAAAGAAGTAATAACATTTTACAACCTTTAATTGGAAAATTTTCAAGCTTTTTTATTTTAAAAAAATCGGGAAAAAAAATCTGTACCATGCAAACGGTGGATGTTCTCGCCCCTGAAAGGGTTAATGAAGCAATTCGTGACAGCTTTAAGCAGGGACAGTAAATGCTTTCAGTATCTGGGTAGTAAGTTTGCATCAATCACGACTGAAAAAATTTAAGCCGTCATTTTTGTAGGCTCTCAAATACGAAAATTAATGGCAGACAACAAATTCGAGGAAACCATGTGCGAGTGTGAATTGCGATCATGGACTGCATTCAGAAATGTGGTACACAACTTTCTGGGGAGCATGAAGGCTTCAAATTACAATACTTTAGTTTAGGAGCTACTGGAATCTTATAAACTGCTTGGTTGCAATATGAGAGTCAAAGTTCACTTTCTTCATGCTCATCTCAATTTCTTTCCTAACAATCTTAATGATTTTTTGGAAGAACATGGCGAGCGCTTCCATCAGCATATTAAAGTGATGTAAAAGAGATACCAAGGAAAGTGGACTGTTCATATGATGGCCGACTATTGTTGGATGTTGAACAGAGACTGTACGGACACACACCAAAGACAATGCAAAAAAAGGAAGTTTAAAGGGGAGCCTAGTGGTGAATGTTAGGTATGTTTGCTTTTGAATATGTATTGATGTTTATTTGTTCCTTAAGCAATCATTTCGCCACTTCATAGAACATTTTCACACGTTACAAACGTTGCCATATAGCAATGTCATTAAAAATAACTTTTTTTTAAAATTTTCACATTTCCCTCATTTATGACAAAACCTGACGTGATACGGAATTTTGAAGGTCATTTTCGAAATCTTCACAACAAATCCATTCAGATACACGTATTCATTTCAAAACAGCAGAAAAAAGTTAAAAAATTGCAGATCAGTGTTATCAGATAGAATGGTAATTAGGGACAAATGTTTATTTGATGGTTAGTGTAAAAAGATAAGTTTTGAAAATCAAAGTGTTTTTATAAGGCTCTTGCTCTCAAACATGTGCAAATTATGCTTATTGTGTGGTAGAAAGTATCAATTTTTGTAGCTTACAATTTTTCTTCAAGTCCCCTTTCCGTCTGCTGTTCTTAGCAAAATTTAATCGCAAATCTTCGTATAGCTCTCAAACGGGGAATCGATCAGATTGGAGTACTAGATTATTCTGATAAGGGATTACGACGCAAAGGGGGACCCTGCTTCTGAATAAAGGGCAAAAGGGAGTCAAGTGTTTACCTACGAATGACAGCGAAGGAAATCGAAACCAGAAAAAAGGAACTTAATCAGCAGACGGTAGATGATCGTCTAGCTTTGTGTAGTCCAGTAAGGAGCAAAAATTGTGTTAAAAAGGATATGTGCTACGAGTTCAGAAAATAGCTCTCGATATAACAGGATTAGGGTGAGATTTACTTAGTTAGGCTTCATTCAGTGATAATATCTCTGGTTAGGGATATTGCATCAACAAACTGTGAGGCTGATATTTTGTAATATATTCTTTTCTTATATGTATTGAGGGGCAGTTAGTGTAGGATTTAACACTTTAATTTTAACATTTAAATTTCGACCACTAAGTCCTTGTGAGTCACCATGCAACTAGTTATGAACAACTTTCTTTAAAAGCTTATGCTTAGCAAATTATGCTGCATTGTCACTCTTTTGCTTCTAGCCAACCTCCAGATAAGTAACTCTATGTAGAAAAACTAAAGAAAAAATTATGAGGTTGTCAAATTTTCCGGATGAGCTCATTCCTCTTTTGTGCTCTAGAACAGAAAAATAAAAATACATTTCATATTACATGGAAAGAAATGGAATATAATATTGTATATACACTTGTATTTATGCGCAATACACTATATATGCAAATAATATTTTCCAAAAAGTCACAGTAGTTACAAAAAATATTTCTCTAGAGCTCTAACCATAGAAATAAAATTTTTACAGCAATTGTTGAATTCCTTTCTCGGTTTGTATGCATTAAAATAAATTTCAGACTCTTATTTTCTGAGCTGGGACTTTCAGACTTGTCTAAAAACCTGAAAAATAAAATCTAAAATAATATATATATATCTTCTCTTTATACCTCCAGATATTCCAAATATCTAGTGGTAAGCACTGTTTTTCCCAAATATCTGTTTTTAGCTTATGTCCTACCGCATGTATTATTTCCTTATATGCAAAAGACAGCCATTTGCATCGTAAATGTGAAATATCAGTTATTTTATTTCATTACGCGTGCAGTTGTATTTTACGCTTTTCTTTCCTTTGAGGTGACGTTAATCTCTTTTTAGCCTCAAAACTTTCGTCCATTTTCTCCGTGAAATATTTTTTTCCGCGATATTCGTCTGGGAGTCTCGCGGGGAATTTTTCTCCATTGAAATGTTTAGAATTGCCTCGGTAATTTTCTTTATATTTTTTTCTTTCTTTTGTGATATCTTTCAATGATGTTGGAGCTTTATTGGGATTTGAAATCATTTCGGATGCGTTTCAGAATTCCTGCCGTGACGTCAGCGTCGAAAGTATTATTTTTCCGACATCAGATGAAAATTATTTCGAGGCATCGACGTAGACGTCTCAAACAGAGACGTTTTTTTCCGCAAATAATTAGCTGAGGGGATACTTCAAAAAATTCAAAACCGAGGTTGTTGGGGAAGCACTACACTTTGATATTTCAAAAGAAAAAAATATTTAAAAATTTAATTATTCGACAATATATGTAGTATACTGTATTTTAAATGCAAAAATTTACTTGGAAGGACATACATTTTTTAAAATAAATAATAATGAAATCAATTATATGCGGTGAAAAATTCAGACTATCTAAAAATATCCTTATTGCTTAATAATCAGAATTTTTATCTCTGTAAAGACTGAGCAGAAAATTGATTTTAAATGACAATTTTCGTCGTAAATTTCGCTTTTTTTAATGTATTGAGGGGGGATGAGGGATAACTATGTCGGGACCGGCCATCGCAGCAAATGGAACTGTACACTCCCTTCCTCGATTTACCCCTTTACCAGCTCAAGTGGTACCGTCCAAGTATACCCACCTTTAAGAAATAACATTAAACCCGCAAAATTTGAATATTATAGCAATTGAATACGAGAATCTTTTAAAAGCGAGAAAAATATACTGAAATTAATGATGATAGAGATATTATCCAAAGATTAGGTGAAATAGCAAGTAACTTATAGACCGCGGAAAAAAATGCCTAATTATGGCAAACATATGCATTTGTGCGATTATTTCACCATCTGCTGATCTCCACGAATTTTGTTTCTTCAAATTTATGTCCTTGGTATTGTGGGTGAGGTAACGCATTCGGTATCTATCGTTCCTCTTGTAATTGGGGGAGATAAATTCTCTCGTTTTCATTTTCGCTCTGTCCTGGGGACTCTATCTCATTCGATGTCCTCAAAGCATCAAGAACTGAATAAATATAGCGAGTCTGCCCAACAAGACTTTACAAAAAACCAGTTCAAAATAATGCTATTTGGTATGAAGTAGCGAGTGGCTCTCAAATGATTTCAGCTTTATGGTCTCTCAGTCAAAAGTGCTGAGGCAGAAGGCGAGAAAGGCAAAGTACTGAGTAAAGCAGATGCGTAAGAGTAGACGAAGGTCTTTGATTACATTTAACGTGGTGCCGTTAAATTAGAACGCGGTTAGTAAGGAATTACTGCAAACGTGTTAGAGCATCTTTTTTAAGCATGTAGCTTAGGCAAGTCAGACCAGTATATAATAAACACTTATTAACTTAAGATTCCACCCATTCATTACAATTGATGTCCTTATTACGACATTAAAAACATTTTGCATTAGGTCTCGCTACTTCGATTAAAGTACTTCAAAGATCGCTGTTATGCTTTCAAACACTGACTTTTCATTTAATATTGTAAAAATGCAAAAAAAAAAACAGTTTCCATTTGTATAGAGCGTGTCTCAAGAACATGTAAAATATGATGCCTTTCTAAAGCCAGTGAAGGGATAATGCTTCGCTCTTATCTATCCGCCATAGAATGAGCTTTGATACTGTTAAGTGGAAACATGTTATCGAGCTTTGTAAAAGAAATATTTATAGATGTTTCAAAAGCTTTAAGAGCACTCCTTGTGATTATCATTAGAAATTTGCTTCAGGGATCAAATACTTGAATCAGTAAACATCATGTTGATAAAGGTATGTGAAATGTTACAATTATACGGTGTTCTGTATTGTCTTTTTGACAATTCTTTGATTTACTCACTAGTACATATGCTTACCCACAGATTTTGTAGCTCTCGTTCTCTCACCCACCTCTTTGTTTATACGCATGCACGGTCTCTCGCGTTCAAGAGTGGTATGGTTGGAGGGACCATACAAAAATGGAAAATTAGTGCATATCTTTAGATCACTGAACATGAAATCTTGAACTCTTAATACTATTGACTGTGAATGAATTCCAAATTTTTGTATCACCAAAGTATGCTTACTCCCACACACAATGAGAGACACATTGTAGACTTATATAGTAAGTTACTCACATATACAGTATTGAAACAGCAGTAAAATAAATGAAATTTCTAAGTATAGTATTATACAGTTCTGTATACTATACACTTTGCAGTACAGTTCTGTATACTTTGCAATTTATATGGTTTGATGCAGTCTGAAAAATCCATGTAAAAGGTCCACATACTGTTTCATTAAAAAATTTTGCTTAAACGTAAATTGTTATCACTTCCATGAAATGGAAATCTACGAAATTTGAGGTTCAACTCTTTGAATATATAGGGCACGGTGGTCCGGTTGGCAAAGGCGTCGAGCCAGTGATCTGAGGGTTACGGGTTCGAGGCCGGTCGCTGATAAAATCCACCACCGTGTTGACTAAAGGTGGCCGGGGCACGTAAAATATGGCATAGCTCCAATGTCCTCCAAGTTCTCAAATTTACCTCTGGAGATAAGGGGTCAATTGTTCCGGTGTCGTCACTTGACTCGGTTCAAAATTTCGGAACCGGGCCAAAGAGAGTTAATGCTGGTCCACCTATACGGTGCTCCCAGAAAAGTGGCCAGCAGAACCGCGGGGTCATATGACGATAAGGGTAATGCCCAAGTAACCGTCTGCTGCATTGCAGAAGAAGACTCTGTGGATATACATCTTTAAAAATATACAGAGAATATGCCATTATGGACGTTATTAAAAAGACATCAAATAACGCTGATTTTCAAAGAATCCAAATTCATGCAACTGAACTATATCCAAATTAACAATGAGCTTTGGAGTTTAAAATCTTTCGGGAATATATCAGTGCCAAATAACACAGAGATCATGCATGTGAAATCTTATGTTAAGTTTCAGTGAGCAATTTTATTTCATTTTGGACTTTTTTTTTTTCATTTTTGCAAAACGTCACAAACTGATCTGTCCAGCTACCGCAATTTTCACTGCACTTCTTAGAGAGGGGTTAAGGAGACTCTCTTTTCACCGGCATCAAGCCTGTATATTTTTGAAACTATTAGAAATATTCCTATATTTCGGCATGAAATTAAGTGCTTTATTTAATGCCTCGATCTATTTAGGGGAGAATTTAATTATAAAATGAGACAATTGGTAGCTACGGTTATATCACACTTCAGGTCTATTACAGGAAGAAACATTATAAAAAAATAGGTCAAATAAAAAACGTGATCTTATTTCCTAATTTCCCCCAGTAACTATCTGAAAAATCTTTTGTAGGGATATAATTCCGTATAAGTGTATTTCGATGACAATATTAATCTGCAATCAAAAGTATCATAAATATAACTACCACTGAGCGATCCCAACTTCTTTGGCTCCTACTCATTTGGAGGCTTATTCCGTAAGGAAATCTTTTATCCAGAGTACTTGGAGATCTCCCCCGGTCTATGACTGGTACTCCGACCCTCGTAGAGCTCTTATCACCAAGGATGATAGAGCTGAGCAGACTGCAATCTTTAGGTTAGCCAGTGGCCACTTGAGGTGCCTAAAATTCGATCGACAAAACAAAACCTGTCCCAGTTGTAAAAAGTGTAATAATGAGCATGCCACTCCTGGATACATCCTAACTTGCTTAAATTTATCTAGGGAGGACTTTATTACCAATCCTCCCTTAATGGACCTCCTGGAGATCTATGGGCTCATGGACCTAGTGTAGCGCCGATAGACCAGGAGGAACTAGAAACAACAGCTACATAAATTTGAAAAAAGTATTGTCTAAAACTATATATTTTTCATAACATTTGTAAAGTTCGCTGTTTCCTTTACCCTTGAGGTAATGTATATAGTAAACAATGAACTCACCATTAACAAGATCCGAAGAGGTTTTCTACACGAAATTATTTATTACAACACAATTAGACTACATAAATACCGTACTCAATTGCTACCAGGCAGCGGGGAATTATTTATCACGTGTGTTAGTCCCTGTAGTTATACTACGGAAACCCTACCAGAATTGAATCACACCACTACATACGCCACACTAACCTTTCTGTCTTCACTTTATCACCAGGTCGCTGGAACGGTAGCCAAAACGCCTTCGGTAAACTTGATAATGTCTGGCGGCTGTACGGCAAAGCGATCTTCACTCCAATTGTTTTTCTTTCGCCTCTCGCCTCCGTCCGACCTCGCCTCGTAGTGTTTTCACTCTCGCTGTGAAGCGTGTACGCTACCCACGGGTATTCCCGTCTAGTAGAAAAGCGCCGCTCATTTGTATAAGGAGCTTCTTCTTCAAATGGTGATTTACTTAAACCAGGGGGTTAATTTTTATTAAATACCTCACACAGTTTTAATTGAATGTTCGCAAAGCGAGGACCACTTTCAAATTAATAATTTTAAACCCAATCTTGCAAAACTCTCAAAATGCCCACAATGCTTTTGTTGCATTCATTAAATCTTCAGTCAATAACAGTCGGAATTAACAGAGGGTAACTTTTTCAACAATTTTAAGCATCCGTAATATATTTCGTAAAGGAAACTTCTTCTCTTCGAATACTTCACATATCTTTCTTTTAAGATCCCTATCATTTATATATAATTATTTAATTTTAACGCCACATTGCAGAGAATTTAAATGCGTAATTCATCATTTTCCTTCCTAGAATAATATTCAAAATCCAAAATGAACTATCCCTGTTGGGATAGCTTTTTTGATAAGTGTTTCTTCAATTCTGTTATGAGCCTGGACAACTTTTCATTTCTTTTCCTGTTATAACAAACGAAATTTCATGCTTCGTCTTTACTGATTGCGTATTTATACAAAACGCATTTAATAAGACTGCCATGTGCTAAATTACGTTCGCCGCAGTATGATGTTTTAAATTATGAAGATCGAAAGTGTTTTTGTTATGTATGGTACCTCACAATGTTTTCTGTTTTCATTATTTGTTCTGAGGAACTTATCTTACTGTGTTCAAACCAAAGAATTTTAATCTGTCAATCGGAAATTTTGTTCTGATATTCGCATTCTGTTTATTTAATTAAAGAACATTCAATATTTGTCATAAAAATAATAAGAAACAATATCCTACTGTTCAGCTAAAAGAAGCTTATTTATGCGTAAATATAACTGGCTTTATTTTCCCAAATGGTAAGACGACGCTTGTGCCAACAATGTCTAATAGGCATAATCATCAGTACAATAAATGAGACATTTAATACATGTAATACGTAAATAAGCGCACTTTTTGTTTTATTTATGACACAGAATTTTGTTTAAAATCTTCATCGATATGAAAATCTTTGCTTTGAACGTATATGTCAGTCGTGTTTGAGATCTTGGCTGACACCACGAGCGGCGAAAGTTTATTTAAATCATGAATTTTAGAGACGGAAAGGGCGGAGTTTGGGATTTCACTGATTCCTCTATTTTGGTAGTTAATTAATTAAGTCGGTTCGTTGTTTGATGTTTACCTTTCAGTCACTTAAAAAGAAGAAGCTTATGGCTTACAGACGAAATTTTTAACGTCTCTAAAATTCATGCTATTCTAAGCTCTTGAAATAAAATAAGGTGTGTGTAATCAAGGTATAGTGGTATTAGAAAGTTGTAACAGAGCGAGTTCTATATTCGGAGCTATTTTAAGTGTCGGTGATTTAGTTCATTCACTCACCTGTCAAGGATGATCCAAGTAACGCGAACAAGGGGCGGATAACATCAGATATTACTGATGTCTGGTTGCGTTGTTCTGTCTTTTCATGCATCGAAATATATTTATCATTTACTTTTCATTGCGGATACTCTATTGGTTGCTAAAAAATATTTTATACGTTATCCGTCCTAACCACTTTATTAATCGGATTAATACTTACCGAAAAGTTTCTATAAATGCCAAACTTAATACCTAACAAGTAATGAAAATTAAATCGTATCGAGTGGAACTTAGTTAATCCTCAGTTTATCTATAAGACACTTAAAACTTGAGAGGAAAACAAAATCGAATACAACGAAGGCTCCAAATATCAAGTTGATCTGGACACAGCTATGCGTTAATAAAAGCCTCTATTATTCAATGCCTACATATTGTGATTGAAAACACCCTTACGAATAACTGTTGAAATGTTTCAAAGCATATACTAAGGAGAAGAATTTAGATTAACTTAGATTTACTAAAAATACAAATATGAGGTAGGGGTTAATAAATGACCTGAAGTTTTTGTCAGTCTAAATGGGGATAGAATGTAACTGAACAAAGGTTTTATCTTTTCAACTACAATAAGAGAATATTAACGAAATCTTGAATGTGAAGGATGAGTTCTGCGATAACGTAGTTTTATTTTATAGCTATAAAAAATAAGAATTCCTATAATCGGACCAGTTGTGAACATCCTTGGCGTATTGATAGCCTGGAGAACCAATAAAATCTAGCTACAAAATAGCAGTAATTAAAACTTTTTTAAAACCAAGAGTTATGATCACGATTGGCTTTATAGTGTGGAACTAATTGAGCTGTAACCATTTTTTCATGTGGACAGTATTAGATGAAATTGAGACAATCTCATCATATAATCCCCTAGTAAGTCAAAATCTGTCAAAATCTTTTATTAAAGTGGTCGCATTTGCACTTCTTTATTCTCTTCTCTCATTTATAATTTCTATAAACATCGAGGTTGTGCTAAATTCACTATTCTTTACTACGCTTTTGTTGATTGTACATGTATTACAAACAGACAGTTGTTGCATCAATTATTAGATGACCCACCATAAGTTAGTTAGTGTCGTGTCCACGTTGAAGTCAAATAGATTAGACAGTTATGGCAATCGGGAGAAACCTGTCAGAATATAAGCTATCTTTCACAATGAAGCCAATCTTGCAGGGCAAGTGAAAATATGCTTTGGTGTTTTACACCGTAAATGAGTAAATTATTTTTTCCATGGTGTTTTAAGTAAGGGAAGTTTGGAATTATTGTGCACAAAGTTAAGAAAGAAAAGAAAACATAATCCATCGTCAGTATATTTTATTGCGAAACGTTATACATGTCAAAGTTATATAAATCTCATATAGTTATATTCTGCGTATTAGTAAATATGCTTATCTCTCGTAATGATAATCGAAAAAAATATTTCGCACAAATCCTCCTGGATGGACCACAACTCAGAAAAGTTGTATTCCGCAAAACGGTAAAATGATTTAATGAAGGTTTAAATCCCCCAAAACGGTAGGAAAGTATGAATAAACCATTTACTGGAAAACTATATTTGCGGCTAGCTATATTTGTTTAGAAAACTATATTTATAAAATTCTTAGAAATACTTGCATTCCTGCTGGAGAAAATTTAATCAATGCCTTATAGTTGAAAGTAATAGTTAAAATATATCTTTTCATCCTTTTTGTTGGAATCTGCGTTCATGTGTATGCAGTTCTTTAGAAAGTTACCAATCCAAACAGTGATTCTTTGTTTGGAGCATAAAAATGCAAAGGATGATCTAAATGTGGAGGACTTATTTACTCCTTTTATCTGCTTTGATCTCTACGTTAGATAAAATAGGCTTTGCATTTTATTTACAAAAGAATTTAACCTAAACTCCTGGTATACTATTTTCTCGACTATATACTATTCAAGAGGAACTCCTTTTTTGTTACTCTGCATATATTTACTGTTTTTAACCTTATTTGCTCAACTAAACTCTATACGTAATCTTGTTACGTAAAGCACACAGTCTTTATCTGTGTAAGGTTTTTCTTTATATTTAAAGAGGTTTTACACACACACACACACAGACGCAAGTGTAATATATCAGTGTGTGTGTATGTATCGTATATATGTGTGTGTGCATGTATTTACAAAATGAAGGAGAAAGAGATGCCCATGGCTTGTACATTATATAAATAAAAATTTGAAGGACTCATAAAAATGGTGATTACAAACAATTGAAAATATTTTGATTTGAAATATTTGTCTCAGATTTTGATATCTTTCTTTTTAATAAAGAATATTGATCTCTGACTTAAGAGAGGGCCAGAGGAATCATGTCCTAACTTGAGGTAGAAAATGCACCGATGGTAAATTGAAACCGAATGCACATGAATTAATCAGGAACCGCCCAGCTTTTCCTGTGGGATGTAATTTTAACCGAATCACTCAAATCTGCCTGTTAACTGATAGTTCGACCTAATCTTCCGTTATTGTCAGTACCGAATATAATACGTAAATATACACACAAGCTAAGAGAAAAGAGTTTATTTTGACTCTAACCAAATGTGTTTTCAGGTAAAATGAAAATTTAAAAAAAATGTCCTTGGCGAAGGTTAGTTGCCCAAGAGAGAATGAGGGTAGTATGCTTTGTTCCAGTCCCACTGCGTAAGACTCCTGGCAATGACTTTCATGTTAAGAATCTTCTAAGATGCCTGTAAAAATACCATTTCACCTAGAAATGCATGGTAGGCATTCACCTCTGACCTCGATGTGTCATGGAATAAGTGTCTTAATCCGGAATCAACGTGACTTGATCTCGAGAGGATTTTATAGTGATTTTCAAGGGGAATAAATAACTATACCTTTCTATGTTATTTAAGAAGAATCTTAACATTTTCCGGTGGTGTAGTAGCTAAATGCTCTGGTGTAAAAGTTCATTGCAAAAACGCAAGATGACTTGAAAAAGTGAGATTTGATGTGAGAAAACAGGGTGTACGGACTCAGAATCTTACGGACAAGGTTCAATGAAATAATACTTCGCGTGATCCGGAATCAACTTGACTTGATATCAGGTGGAGTTTATGTGTTTCATATGATTTTAAAGGGAAATAAATCTCCATACCTTTTGATGTTATTTAACCCTTTAACTGCCGACGAAATCTCACGTGATGCTCTCCACAGTGCCACCGTTTTCCGCACAGGCGCTTAGCGACACGGTGCGATTGAAGAAAAACAGAGTCACAGTTTTTAACCTACATAATATATATTGTTAAAATGAAAAAATGAAAAATAGAAAATTTAAATTACAGATTATAGTAAAAATTAAGAGTTAGTTGTTGTATGATATATCTTGAAACATGGTTGAATACATAAACCAACACCACATTCAACACAATGATAGCGGTATTCACGGCGAACTTTCCTTTTTGAGTAGTCATCTAATTCACTGTCAGATATATCCGTACAAGATATTGAAAATAACTCGTATCACTCAATGCTACGCGAAAACAGAGCGAAAGAGAAAATAAATTACACAACTTATTCAAGCGCGCTCTCAGGTGAACTACCACTTTCAAATTTCACCCTCACATGCCCCCTATCCGTTTGTAAAAAATGAGCATGAACCTGTCAAACGATAATTCGAGGTGTCAAGGTCAATGTATCACATTTCAAAGCAGTGGGTGTAGTTATACGTCTATTAACAAATTACAGTGTCAAGTATTCTGGGAGGACGTAGATATACGTCAGTGGCAGTTAACGCGTCGACTGCGCTAAGCGTATATATACGCCTGCGGCAGTTAAGGGTTTAAGAAGAATCTTAACATTTTTCGGTGGTATAGAAGTTCAACGTACTGGTGTAAAAGTTCATTGCGATGACGTAAAATGATGTGAAAAAAATGGGATTTGATGTGAGAAAGCAGGGTGTGCGGACTCAGAGCCTTACGGACAAGGTTGAATGAAATACTACTTCGCGTGATCCGGAATCAACTTGCCATGATATCGAGTGAAGTTTTTGGTTTTCAAGGGATTTTGAAGGGGAATAAATCTCTATACCTTTTGGTGTCATTTAAGAAGAATCTTAACATGTTTTGGTAGACTAAAAATTCAACACACTGGCGTAAAATTTCAATGCAAAGACGCCAGGTGATATAGAAATGTGGAATCTGATGTAAAAAATTAGGGTGTGTGAACTCAAACAATGCAACTTTAGAGACAAGGATTAACGATTTATTACAAATTAAACATCTTTTAGAGAATATGAAAAGCAAAATAGTCATATATCATTTGACTCAGGTGTACAAATATATATATTCTATCAAGAATAAATACAGAACCGAAGCGCAAAATAACTATACCCAGATAAAAATTATACAGGCAGTTTATTTTTCCTGAAATCATTTCCATAGGTTTCTTTAATTTACTGAACTGAAAATCTCCCCCCCTCCCCGCTTCATCTTTCAGAAAAAAAATAAGCATGAGCGAAAAACTTTCCAAAACATTATCCAGGCCAAGGTTTTAAAATATTTGAGATACTTCTTGAATGTATTTTGAATTTTTCACCCCAGAATTATTTTTATTCGAGAGAGGAGCCGATGCGTAAGTTATAAGAAAATATTTCATGAAGAAGAATATAAATTTCTGAAAAAGACGTTGCGTGATGCCTTGAATTCAGAGAATTACTTTTTACCAAAAATAAACGATGCAATTTTTAGCTCTCGATGTTTACTATCGAACGATTCAAAACCTTCTGCTACATATTTGTTTTCCACGTCAGAGCGGGTTATTTTTAATTAAACGAAAGGTAAGAAATGGCAGTTTTGAAGCATTTTATTTTGTTTTTGTATTTTCTGTTTAATTTATGATTTTAATGCTGCGTTAAAAATAGAGACATTAAAAACTGAAAATGGTTAATGAATCAGTGATTGGGTTTTCTAATGTTTTAATAAAAATTTATTAATATACGCATTGTGTTCTCCGAGTAATCTAAAACAGGGGTTCTTTACCTGTGTGTCTCGAAAACCCCAAGGGAGTTGCGAAATGTTTTCTGCCGGGGAGTCACGGTTTTGATCAATTAAAATAGCGAATATCTTCGAAAAAATTTGTCAATATTTATTTATTGTGAATGTGTAGGTGAGTGATGCTTTTTAAAGGGAAATGTCTCAGTCAAAGCGTAAACTCGGTTCGTTAGAAATCTACCATCTTTATTTGGTGGTAAAATAAAAATTGCGGTTACACAGTAGAAAAATTATAAACACTAGTTTCTCTTTCATCAGTCTGTGCTGTCACTTTTGGTATGAGGCTCAAAGTTGCCTCATACCAAAGCACCAAGGTAGCACGCCGGATTTTATTGCTGAGGGTGCTCGGATCGAATCCTGAGAAGTGCCTTTAAATACCTCTGTGCCTAGGCCGGATATGGGCACGTTAAATCCGTATACCGGAAAGTCCTTCTATGAGGTCAGAGAGGGTGGGAGAGAGTACGATTCCCCTGATGCTCCCCTGGGGTTGCTTGGTCAAAATTGAGGTGGCACCTGGCTAATTCGGACTACGACCTTTTAGATGCTATTATAAACCAGAGCAGCCTTAATGGACCTGCTCTAAAATACTTCCTGCCAGGGGGCATTATATACAAAAATAACAAATTTTGGCATTAGAGTTGTAGTTTACCCAACGGAATAAAGTAATTTTATTTTGGAAAGAGTTTTTCTATTTTCATTCTTATACTCATATAATTCTGATTCCATACGGTAGGTGCATTATTTTTCTTCAGGTTTTGTTCTGTTTTGTTCTTCCTTTAACACACCTTTTAATGAGGGATGAATGTTTCTTAACGTTCTCCATTTCTTACAAATTTCATTTTCGAAAAACTAAACATTTAGTTCGAATTAAATTATGGAAAATACATTTAATTCTTTTTTCTTTATGTCTTAAAATGCCTTGTTAATGAAAATTTTCCCGAAGGGGGACACTGGCTGCGTGAAAACCATTGAAGGGGTTCGCAACTCAAAAAAGTGAAGAAACACCATTATAGTTTATTGGATTATTAAATGAGGGAAAAGTTTTGTGTTCCAGCTCAATTCTTTTTCCTATGATTATAAAATTTTGGTTGTTACATTAATATATTTACTTTTACTTTCTAGGTACAAGTGATCCCTATGTAAAAGTCACCCTCTTGCCGGATAAAAAACGGAAACTAGAAACAAAAGTAAAACATAGGACACTTAATCCACGGTGGAACGAAACATTCTATTTTGAAGGTAAAATTTGTCACCAATCTTTACTTTTGAAATAATGTATGAAATAAATATACCTGTTGTATTCTTTCTACCTTATATAACCAGTATGTACCATTATTAAGTTAATTCAGTTCACTAAAAATATCCCTCCCAGTTCATGTACTTATGACTAGCAACAGTAGCAACTACCTATAATATTTCTTACCTCTTTGAAATTACACACACACACACACACATATATATATATATATATATATATATATACAGGGTGTCCATAATTAAAGTCCCACTTTCAAACGGCTGCAAAAAAAGAACCACTGGTCAGAATGACTTCAAATTTGAACTGAATATACTGGAAGAAGGGGGAAACGATTTCGCATAATAAGATTTCTTATTATGCCAAATCGTTTCCCCCTTCTTCCAGTATATTCAGTTCAAATTTGAAGTCATTCTGACCAGTGGTTCTTTTTTTGCAGCCTTTTGAAAGTGGGACTTTAATTATATATATATATATATATATATATATATATATATATATATATATATATATATATATATATATATATATATATATATATATATATATATATATATATATATATTCAACATTTATATAAAAATAAACCTTTTCAAGAGCTAGATATTTTATATAGAGGAGAAAAAATATTTTTATACCAACAGTTTGAACGCGAAGAGCGATTTCTTGACCTTCAAAAGCAAAGTTCTTAAACTATCTGCTTTGAAATTATTTCATTTGACAAACGATACAATGTCATTAACGTAATCAGTTAGGATAATGTGCCTAGTTCAATTTGTTTGGTTAGTGCCACTAAATCTTTCACTAATCTATAATACCCTTGTCAGTGACTTAAACAATGAAGGTAGACGAAATTTCTTTGCACGGCTGTTTTCCAAACCCTCGGCACAGCTCCCGTACGCGCAGCTACTCTCAGAAATGGAACAAGCAGGGAATATGCTAATTAGAAGTATTCTAGAAGTTGCAACCTTTGACCATTTTCCATAAAAAAGAACTGAATCACAGATGAAAACATTTTATAGAATATGCTCAGTTGAGAAGGGACAACATACCCTGCCAAGGCTATTGGATATACTGGATGTGTATATATTTGCATTACAGCATTTGCATGCATATTTTTTATTCATATTGAAGCTCTCTAAATTTCATACCGCCATGCGTAATGGATGATAATTCTTTTCCTAGTGAACTGGATGACTGCACTTCGTCTGTCACCAGTAAAAAATTAGAAAAATGTGGGATTTTTTTTCCTTCAAGGTGGTCATTGGCTACGGCTTGGTAAGAAACTCATAACAAGGACGAATTCTTGGTCCAAAGCTACTGTTACACTGGAAGTGTGTATGTTTTCAATCACTGGAAGAGAAGAAAATGTGTTAATCCATTTCCGTTCATCGGAGATTGCTTATTTACTGCCTGGGGCACGGAGATTTGAAATTCGCTAATAAGGCGAGAGCTTTTCTCATAATCATCAGCAGAGAATCTTTTAGAGTAAAGTAGGACCATTTAAGAAAAGTTAGAGTCATTTCTGCTTCCCCTCCACCCAACAAGTAATTCTTATAAAGATTATTTGTTGAATGTCGAAAAGAATTAATTTTTGCAATTAACTGTATGTCTGAGTTAATTTAGTAATTTTTGACAGAGAATAGCTACATATCAGCTAAATTAATTAAGCTCTATTTCTTTCTTTGTTTTACGAGGTAATTGTATATCGTTTTACAAATATTCTTTTAAACTTCCCTAATTATATAGCAAAATATAATAAGGAGGGAACAGCCCCAAGGGAGACATTTAAGCTTACGATAAACAATCATGGAATATTTTTCCGAAACAGAGCAAATATTGTTTATTGGAAGTAATTATAACTTAACTTATATTAGTTTGAATGTACGAGAAGATGTGGAAAATACGTATGACTTTTCTTAATGGTAATAAACCGATGAAAAGAGTTTTAATGCTGTAGAAAATCAAAACTCAAATGATCTTTTTTATTTGACAACAATTGTTGCTGATTTTTAAAGAAAATTAGTTATTACTTTATTTTAATTATGAAGACTCATTGTAAAATTTTCTCATCTGAAAGAGCAGTTAAATGCGTTTCAGAGAGAGTTGAAATGTATTAATACTTAAACCCATACTCTTTTGAAAATCAAATCAAAATCACAAATTTATTTATAAATTTATTTAATTATCTGTTTATTTAAGTTTCAAATAGTTAAGAATAATTTATTTTTTAAGAATAATAAATTTCTTCAATTTTTTTTCTAATTGTAAAAAATACGCACGCCATTTAGTCACTATAGTTATATGTGTCAAAACTGTTAACTAGCTGTCATCATAAGATTTTAATAAGGCAGTCTTTTGCATCATGCATAGGTAAATAGTACTCATAAGATGTGCATCTAAATTCGAAAATTTAATGCAAGATAGGAAAGGTACGTATGTATTAGCTATTGCATAGCTCAAAAGGGGAATAATGGAACCTATTTAATGTAAGATCACCTTCTAATGACAACTTGAATCGAAAGCTAGCTACCTGCAGACGACTCTCTCTTGACAAGATGACCTCATGAACTTACAGAGCAAACATAGGACTATTTATTGCTTGCAAGGGGATGACTTAATACTCTCCCAGCGGGCTCTCTGCATTTCCCTCCATTATACTCATTACCCGGTTTTGCGTTGAAAATCCCAAGAGTGCTTTAACCATTCAGATAATCCTAGAGAATTAGAACTTCAGGTTTATTGCTTTTTCAGCATTACCGATTTTGATGCACACTCTTCAGGGAATCGATTATTAGGTGCACTACTTCCGAAAGAAGATAATTCGTGATTTTACCCCGAGAATTTCCCTCATTCTTCGTCGTCTCTTTGCAGGCTTCCCTCTTCATAAGCTCCAAAAGTCTATTCTCCACTTAAACGTGTACGACTGGGACCGATTTAGCCGAGACGACCCGATAGGAGACGTTTACCTGCCTCTTGCACAGGTCGATCTTACGCAAAAACCAACATTCTGGAAGGCACTGAAACCAGCGGAGACATGCAAGGTACGTATCCGTTAAGCCATCTTCTTTCCTTATGGAGTCAAGAATCATTCCGTCCGTCTTGAAAGTGTTTAAGGGGACTCACGACCCTTAAGTCGAGGAAATAAGGCATATTTTCATAGTTTTTGACTCTTTGTAACTATTTCAATTTACTCCCAATTTTTCCAAATTTTATGTACATGATAAATTGATATATTTATTTTAATAAACAAGTTTTCAACTCAAAAAAATAATTTTAAATATTTAAAAAAAAAATACTTTAGATATACCTTGTTTTTGAAGTATTTTTATTGTATACTGGCTTGCGCGCAGAACTAGGAAATTAATTTTACACTTAAATGTATAATTCCTGTTTTATATTTAAAATAAATAATTCAAAATACAATTGAACATAAAACATTCAGCATTGAAATATTTTTTAAAATTTTTTAAAACTGCTCAAACTGTACGTAAAATTACCTTAAATTTTTGTATTAATTTACCCCTGAAAAAAATCACAAAATGTGCAGTGATTGCAATAATTCTAGTTCAGAGGCAATAAAATAACATGATTGTTCAGTGATAAAAATTTCATGGAATTATGTTTCATATTTTTTGAGATATTAGTTGCGGAATGATCCAAAATAACATTTTGAGAAAAAAGAGTTTAACATTTTTCTTACCATAAACTTGATCAGTAATTAAATATTTAGAATATCAATATCTCCGGAACTAAGCGGAATATTTTCATGCGGTTTGCTTTATTTTGTTCAGAAATAATCAGGCTTTAACATATATTTTTTTTAAAATCAAATGTTTTAAAGATTTAAGGGTCGTGAGTCCCCTTAACACTTGAAAGACGGCTGTCGTCATTTTGACGTGTTATTGATACGTCAAAATGACTATACTATTGAGCGCTATGTCTGTATTTATGCCCTCAGGCCTATGACATTTCATGACTTTTTCTAATTTTACGCAAAATATGCACACACATTTACAAAATTATATTCGATAGTAAAGAGGGGGAGAAAATGTGTTGTATACTTACTATTACTGCAAGCCATCAATTTGACGGAAATATAGAAAACAAGCGGATATCTTTACCGGAAAAATGTTAGTTACTTTTCGTCTCTTCTCCTTTTTGCAAATAACAGTAATATTGGCTCTTGGGAAATATTGGTGTTGAAAAGTAAGGACTGCACAAACCATGCATATGTTTTTACGGATAAACCAAACCAGTTTGCCACTTCGGCATACGTGAATAAAATATATCTAAATATATACTAATTTTTTATGTATTGGTACGAAGTAGCTCAAAATTACACTATTTAACCATTTAAAAAACATTAAATATTTTAAATTCTTGATTTATTTTTAACCGTCAAAATGACGGCTTTCAGTTTTTTTATTAAGAAAAAAATTTCTAGTGTTAAAAGCTAAATATCTTACTGACTCTGAAAACTTAATGGTTAGAAGTAAATAAAAATCATTGGAAAAGACTTCAGTTCTTGTCATAAATACAAAAATGCCAAAAGCTTTCTTCAATAAAATTAAATGTACTCTCTTAACAGAAACGCTGATTACTGAACTTCAAGCTAATAAATCTTTAAAATTAACACTAAAGACGAGTCAATAAGGGTTTGAAATCCTAATGTAAAGTCTCAAGTGGCAGGTGGTTATCCAAATCAGGAATGAGGAAGTTTTGTCTGAATTTGAATGAAAACACGTGTTGAAATATTTTTGATTAGGTTATAATTATTCATTAACTGATTCCATAATTAAAGATATAGAAAATGATAACAATAGTTGCATGTTCTTTTCTCACATTAAAACAGTCAAAAGTTCAATGGTAATTAAATGTGAAATTGTTATTAGAAATTCATCATATATTTTATGTATGGTTGACTATGACTAATTTAATGAAAATATCTTTCAATAGGATAAATAATGAAATAAAAGCTTAAAAAATTACTCAAAGTTTCGAGATGAAGAATTTATTAAGATGTCCCTCAAGATTTATCTTTGAATATGTAGTTTTTCCTTCGTAGAATTTTTGGAAGGATTAAATACACATATATCTCGTACAAAATTACCATTTCTATTAATAGAAATATATTAAAATCTTTTGTACACCACACAGCTTCATGATTTTTTTTTAAATAGCCTTTATTGATGTAAAATTCATCGTAAAAAGATATGCAAATACGGAACGCGGTAAAAAATTAGTAATATTTTATCAATAAATTGTAATCAGTGTCAAAAGCTAGACGTTTGTTGATATTTCTATTTCGTGCATGTTATTTTGCGTGAGGTCATGCAATATGGAAATAAACTGACGCTTTATTGAAAGACAAGGCAAGTATTGAAATACACGATAATTGTCATATCAACTCCTTCTAAACATATATTGATATGTTATGTAACTTACATTATTACTCTTATTGAATTCAGTTACTGACTTACCGAGTTGCATTTATTTTCTCCTAGTAATCGATACTCTTTCACCGTATAAAAATGTTTTCAAAATCTTAAGATGTAATGGAAGCTGAAACAAGAGCATCTATGAGAGAGTAGTTTAAATGCGACATTGGCTGTTTTTACCAAGAATAAAAGTTAAATAGGCAATAATTCTTTACTATGCTCTTGTACGTGCCTAAACTCATGTAGATATGTTTAAAAAATCTTGAAGTTTTGAGTAAAGCTAAAAAAAGTAATTTTTTTCGAAATAATACTCGCATATAAAAAAAAAATAATAATTCACAAAGCGTAACTTGAAAGAAAATTTTGAAGCATACATGTAAAATATATTTTAAATATTAGAATGTTATTTTAGGGGTTAGGGAAAGATTTTATGTTATATTTATGCAAAATTCACATATGCGTAATAATTTCAGTTTGATATATTAATAACTTTTGTTTGATAAAATAGGTTCACTCCATAAGTTAGACTGCCATCAGGATGGAACACAATAGTAAAGCCGAAAAATTCTTTATAAACCGACAATTTGACTCTCTATAATGTATTTTGTAGTAAATATTTCAATCCTTTTCTTAATGATACTTTAAATAGAATTGCATTCCCCTCACTAACTTACAGTTCAAATATAAGTTTTTTTTTTCAATTTCAAAAGAAAACAAGAGAAACGTACTTGTAAAAATTTGAATGAATAGTTAGTTTTCGGCAAACAGTTTGAGAAGAAACACAATAAAAAAGATAAATACTATGCTCAAAAACAGTCTCTGAAATATATAACATTGTATGAAAATAGTTTTTGAACTCAATATTTTGCGAATCTTGGTGAAAGATTAAATTGAAAGTTCTTGGTGGATATATAGTAAAGCCTTTTTCATAACGATTAATATCAAAACAGCTGTTACTTTAATATTTCTGAGAAATGTCATGTTATTATAACAAAGGAAATGAATAACGAAACCAAAGAATTATTTTTAAAAGCAAAATTTGCCCTTAAAGTAGACTTTAATATTTTAAAATTATTTCATACTACAAATATTTGTTGCACTCTACTGCTGGAATTTATGATTTAATGATTTTTTTGTATAAATTTCTACTTTTAAAAAATGCATTGCTAATCTATTTCCTTCTTTTATGTAAACAGAAATTAGAATATTAAAATAACTTTATTTTTAAAATTCCCCATTTATACGATTATTGTTTCAGATCACATGAAATTTCCTGCAAAATTTGGAAGTTGAAAGTCTAACACACCTTCAAACACGAGATTCCTTTTATATAAAGCAAAATTAAAAGCAATATTTTTAGAATGGTTTCAGCTTTCAGTATATTTAAGACTGGAGACTATATTAAACATAATGAATCTGTTGATTTATGGATAAAAATTACCGTATGAGTGTTGTTCTTTCTTTAGTAAATAAGATGTATAGAATCCCCTCAAAATTTTTCGTCATTCTTAGTGTTCTATCTTTGGTAATTACGATTATAAACTTAATTTTCTATTTTCCAGCTGAAAATTAAAAAGCAAAAATAATAGCTTTATGAAATTGCAGACATTTATAGTTTTTGAATGAAAGTATACGATTAAAGTTTCTCGATACGAAGATTTTAAGGAGATCAAATTGAATTTCATGCTTAGTGAAATTAATATAAAATATTAATTTTAAAAAAGGTATTAACATTTTGTTTAAAAAGACCAAAATAATTTATAAATTTTTAGATGTTTACTTCTAATTTGCGTATAGCTTTATAAGAGATTGTAGAAGACTAAATTTTTTTTTACAATTTGCAAAACTTAATTGAAAATAAAACTGAGTGAAATTATGCGCGTTTATTAATTTTTTTAACCCCGCTGTGATTTTATTTGGGGAATTTTTAAATCTGTATGCAAAACCAAACAGCGCATTAAGAAAACAGTGTCTTAGCATATATATATTTAAATATATAAAAAAGTAAAATTCATCTTACCAAATTATGCATACTTTTATCAGCTCACATATTTTTCTGTGAAATAGGAAAAAGTTGTAACATTAATCAAATTGTGACTCAAATTTTGCTGTTAGTCAAATGCATACCAAAAATTTTCCAGACCCTTTATTGATTCAGAACAGAAGCTAAACATCCATTTCTTACGATGGCATGTAATCAAAAAGGTAGAATGAAAGATGTTATATTTGGTTTCTAGATATGCCCTGAAATAGGTCTAATTTATTTCAACCTTCAAAGAAATGGAAAATATGAATATCAGATAAATGTCCTTTACATGACCTACATTTTAAAGACCGGAGTTTTCTAGATTCATTAAGAAAGATTCTCAGCAATCATTCTTAGAAGGAACACAAAGTGCATTAAAAAATCATGCAGTGAGTATATCATAAAGTTACAATAGATACGTAAAAATACGTAAAATGCTCCTCACCTCAGAGTTGTATTCTCAGAGCTGTATCAGATTAGTCCATAAAAGCTCACTTAAAATGTTAAAGTTTTTATGTCATTGAAATTATATTGTTAACACTAGAAAGATGGCTGCCGTCATTTTGACGGTTTCGGACATACTATTGAGCGCAATGTCTGTATTTATGTCCTCGAGCTTCTGAAATTTTATGCCTTTTTTTAATTTTACGCAAAATATGCACACACTTTTACAAAATTTTAAAGAGGGGAAGAAAATGTGTTGTAAACCTACTAAGACAGAAAGCCGTCTATTTGACGACAATATAGACAACAAGCAGAAATCTTTAAAATAATACCGGAAAAAATGTTTGTTATTTTCCGTCCCTTCCCCATTTTGAAAATAACAGAAATATTGGTTCTTCGGAAATATTGGTGTTGAAAAATAAGGACTGCACTAACGCAGCATATATTTTTTATAGATAAACCATATCAGGTTGTCAGCTCGGTATACCTGCATAAAAATATACCTAAATATATGCTAATTTATTATATATTGGTATGAAAAAGTTCAAAATTTAAATTATTTCACCATTTAAAAATATTGAATATTTTAATTTTTGGATTTTATTTTGAACGATCAAAATGACGACGTTCAGTTTTTTTATTAAGAAAAAAATTCCCGTGTTTCTAGTGATAAATGATTTTGTTAAAGCACACGTTTCTTCATTTCTCTTATTAACAGTGGTATCATTTTGTAACGGTTGATAAAAGCTTAACCTTATGATAAAAGTATGAAATATCCGCAGTGAAAATCACCAGAAAAAACTTATGCTCACACTTTGCTATCGTTAGTTGCTTGATTTTGTAATCTGCGTTTATACGTGATATTAATTAGTTAAAAAAGCGGAAATCAAGATAAAAAGCAGAATCTTAAGTAAGAGGAACAAAGAATTCCCATGTCAACTAAAAAGTATACTTACCGTGATCACAGAACTAATTTGTCAGGTCGTTAGAAATTTAAAGATATATGTACTAGTTGATACCCGTCAAAACATGACGGCTAGATAGTAAATAAATGTACTAATACACAAATTATACTCAACACATCATTGCCAAATGTTGAAAATCATAGTAATTCGCAGAAAAAAAATTAACGTGTTTAGTGAGAATCTAAAGCCAGATTTAAAAATGTCACTGAGCATGCCCGGAAAGCAATTTTTTAGTTGTAAATTATCGCTAATTAAACAGCATGAAATAAACAATTTCCACGAGGTTTAATCTTATATTTTACAAACTTAATCATCATAAAAACGAAATTAGCAGACAGAGATCTAGAAAGACTCTTTGAAATAAATGTGTTTATGATTAAAACATGTCACTGAGCATGCTCAGAAATCAATATTTAATTCTAAATTATCGCTAATTGCGGTTACAAAAACCAAATTTGAAAAATCTACAGATTACAATCTTTCGTTTAAGACCAAAATAAAGTAAATTGATGCAGTAGTTTTCTCTCACGGACTGCCCTAAAAGTCGGCTTAGCAACTTAAATATATAGATTACTCCTTGTTGAAATATATTCAATTATACGTAAATTACGTACATTTTACACCAAAGGATGCTTTTCTTGATATCGGGTTCTTTTATTTTAATAAAAAAAGTTATAATTGTAAGCATAAGTAACAAATTAAATTTGGGGGGGGGGAAGTGAGAACTCCTTTTGTTTTAAAGTTTACAGCTTTTGTATAGGAGTCAGTATAAACGAGTACCTTCGTTCATTTCATTTAAACATATGACTTTCATATTCAAATTTTTCCCTTATTTTGAAATTTTGCCCGTATTCTAAACATTATCCGTTTTTCTTTTATTCTAAAAGAAGAAAAAGACAGATAATATAAAGATTCCTGAACTTTATTTTTTTAAATAATCCAGAAGCCAATAAATTTCAAATTATTTCGGTTTTTTTATTTCAATATTTTACTAAATTTTGCTGCAATGCAATGAACATTACAGGGAAACGCAAAATCGTTGTTTTTAGGAGCAGGGGGAAATATTGAAGTTTTTCATAACATCCTTGACTCATGGATAAAACTGTACAGAATTTTAGACTGCAGCAATGGCAGATCATTGTACCATGGATCTTAATAGTTATTATCTGATACAGCTCTGTGTGTGATACATTTTGTGATACCATGTCTTGGAATCTACAGAAGTGGCAATGAGATCGTTCTCCTAGCACATACAGTTATTTCGACGTGTAAAAATTTCAAATTTATCAATGTATTGTTTGACACTGCAGAATGTTTGATTAAAAAATTAGAGGGTATTTGTATATTACAAGAATATCCACAAAGTTAACATCTCATAAATTCTCACCCACAAGCAGTCAAAACAGTTCCAAAAGAAGTAACTATATCAACATCATTAATAATAAAACAGATATAGAGTGCTTGAAAAGTTTCTCATCTAACTAGCACTCCAGATGGAACTACTATTTGCAGGGCACAGAGACAATAAATTCATGAAATATTTAATTAGTTCACTAACTGTAAACTGCGGATTACGAGAAGCAAAAAAATTGGCAACATGTACTTCATGGTTAGTTAATGAAAAGAAAAATTGTTTGCTCATGTTTTGTTATTGGTTGATAGAACTGCAGTAATCTTTTGCCACATGAAGGCTTAACGGACATCCATAGTTTGCGGGAAGTAGTGATAGGCATGGAGATTGTCTGTCAAATCCATGACACCTCTAAAAACGCCCCCTCCATTATGCTTGACGTACCTGCAACACAAAAAGTAAACATTGTTTATAGTGTCCTCTGATGGGCATAGACGTAATTAAATCCGCAATAATTTTTTAATTTAAACGAAAAAAATATCTCTTGTAAAGCTGTAAATTTCTGCATAATCCACATTACATTTTACTCAAAACTAAATGAAATGTTCCAAATTTTAAAAAAATTGAGCGACGTATCCCCCCGCCCTATATTTTAGATGTACTTCAATTATTTTTATATTGTGTGGATTAGATATTTAGAAAGTATTACCTTTTGTCCTGAATAATGCTAATAAAATGTACTAAATTAATCTAAACTCGTACCTTTTAAATCGTTAGTATCGCTGATTAATATTTAGTCTTCTGGGGCAACTGAATTCCGGATTACTTTCCTAATTTAGCAGTTATATTTAAATTCTTTAAATCGTATAAATAATGTAATACTTTATACACTAGAGTTGCAAACTTATTGCTACCTCCATAGTAAATGCCTACAGAATATACATATTTATGTTTACAATTCGTAGAATAATGGGCGATACCAGCGTTTTAGATTTCTCATTTTCAGTTTTGGATGTCAGGATTCCGTAGCTTGAGATTGCAGGCACAAAATCATAAGGGAAAAGTCTGATTTTGAGTAGATTATTTGTATGTTATAGCAACTGTATTTCATATATTTCTTTTGTATCGTGATAGTTTCAAAATAATTTGTTTTCTGGTTTTCTTTGTGAAGCTTGGAGATCTTTTAGTGAGTCTGATGTACGTTCCCAGGACGAGCGAACTCTCGATCGGTTTCCTTAAGGCGAGGAAGTTAAAGGCAAAGGATATCACGGGAGCATCAGGTGAGCAACAGGTCAATTTATATGACCTTACGAAACTAAAGCCCTCTAAGGCCTAAATAGTTTTTATCCTTTTACTTTTAAGTATTCATTTTCTTTTATGTATTCATTTATTTTATGTATATATTCCTTTTGAGTATTCATTTACTTTTATGTAATTATTCATCTTCTGAATTCATTTATTTTATGTTTAAATTTATTTTATGTATTCATTTATTTTATGCATTTACTCCATTTATGTATTCATTTACTTTTATGTATTAATTTATTTTATGCATTTTCTTCATTTATGTATTCATTTACTTTTATGTATTAATTTATTTTATGTATTTATTTACTTTTATGTATTAACTTATTTTATATATAGCTTTTTATATACAATTTTTTATGCAATTATTCTTTTTATGTATTCATTTACTTATATGTATCGATTAGTACAAATTATTTAGATTGCGTTGACTTAAATAAATCAAACGTTTGATAATTTCTTTGACGGTTTGGATGTCGGGTTAAGCTAAATAAGTTCCTTCGTTTTGTGTGTTTCCAAATAGCATCTTAGTATACATGAAAATCTGAAGAAATGGAAACAGCTCGAATTTGATGATATTCGCAACTTTTCGACAATATCGTAAAGTTTAATTAAAAGTCAAATTTAAGGGATTTTTACACGCATTTTTAAATATGTTTTCACTAATGTGTTTCTATATTAAGATACTTATGTGTAAAAAATGTTCGAAGAATTTCAAATTTTGCTTAAAAGAATTAAATTCATAATTTAAAGCGTGTTTTTGTATATCTTCTGACTGTACGCTTCTATTTGCATAATTTGTCCCTTGTGGGCATGGGTAAATGTTTCATAATATTAAAGATTTATGAAATTTTAATGTATAAAATTTTTACCACTTTAAAGGGCAAAAAAAAAAATTCTTTCAGAATAATTTTTGTTGTAAGGAAAATATTTCTATAATTTTTACTCTAAGTTAAAAATTTTGAAGAAAATTTAATGACAACAGAAGAAAGGAATATTTTTTCAATGTCATAGGAATACCTTAAAATCAAGTTTAGGTATATCTTCTTAAAGGCGACAAATCGTGAAAAATTCCATTCTAAGATTAACAGTAATCATAAATTGAGATGTATTGTACAGAAGTATACACAAAGAGATACGAAAAGTTGTATCTGGACATGTAAATGTAATAATCGTAGAAACGTGTGATTTTTGTTGTTTTACACTAAAAGTTCTAGAGTGACCAGGAAAATAAAAATTTGTTTTTTTCAATTTTATTCCTTGTTTCTTTAAATTCTTTCCCTCCATTTGTTTTTTTTATGCTTTTAAGGACCATTTTGGTTAATATTGTAAATGAATAAAAGTACATCTGTCAGTTAGAATTATATCTAGATTATGTGAATGAATAAAAATCATCTTCGAAAATGAGTGAATTTATTATCTTTTTTCAAGATATAACTTGCATACTCTTTATGAAAAACGAAACAAAATTCAATTTCGTACTATATTTTTTAATTTCTCGATTGTTTTTTTCTTTTTACTTTAAGAAAGACCGTATTCGTTTTTCCTTTAAATTCATACCTCTTGAGAGGTTAAATATTAACTTTACGCTATGTTATTGAAACAAATCCGACGTTGCAATGTTTTGTCGAAAATGGCTTTGTTGCGGCAAGTAGAAATAACTCGGTTAGCATTCTAATTCTATGATAGTGGCAGTGAATAACAGAAAAACAAAGAAATCTCTGGTAGGTTTCAACAGGAATAACTCGTCATTCGTCCATAGTAGCTGCAGAATTAGCTTAAAAGCAGTTATTGCGTTCTATTTTGGATCTGTTAATCCAATTCATCCCAGGTGCATTCAGTTGGATTAAGATCAAGATTGTGAACAACCATCGATCAGACCCACCATAAAAAACAATCCTGCACATGCTATGCAGTACAGCAGGGAGTTTGATCATGTTGGAAAAGACAACTGTCTATTCCATAATAAATGTTATACAATTGTTAGGGTCAAAACCTCCATAACGTTGAGGTGAACCTCAGTGCTCAATATTTTGGTCGACCGATCAAACTCTATATTACCATGATGGAATCTTCCTGAATTTGTCCCTTTATGGGAGAAAAATTGCAGATCTCAACTTATTTAAAAGCAATAAAAGTCACACAGTTGTTAGGATCAAAACCTCTATAACGTTGAGGTGAACCTCAGTCCTCAATATTTTGGTCGACTGATCAAACTCTATATTACCATGATGGAATCTTCCTGAATTTGGCTTTTTATGGGAGAAAAGATTGCAGATCTCTACTGATTTAAAAGCAATAAACGAACTCATTGTTTTACGTCATACTTCAAAAAAGCCTCAAATTTTTATCCAGTTTCTCTAAACATAATTCAACGGAAAAATTGCTTTAACGGTCTAAAATTTTCTTTAACATGGGAGAAATGTTCTTAAATATATTTACTTTCTTAATCACGTTAATGTGCGTTTCCATGGCGCTGTATGTGTTCAGTCAAAATCTTTGTATTCAATGGTATCTCTAAAATTATACAGTTTAAAACTACATAACTTGGTAAATTTACAGTCAGTTAAATATCCATATATTTAAGTTGCTAAGCCGTATTTTTGGGCAGTCCGTGTGAGAAAATTACTCCATCAATATTCTTCATTTTGATCTTAAACGAAAGATTAAAATCCATCAACAGACATTTGACAGATCTGTAGATTTGTCAAATGTCTGTTGATGGTGGTATTGTATGTGTTTATAACAAAACAAGGTACAAACATCATAGTATGCTAATGTTTTTTCTCTTCTCTGTTTCAGACCCCTACGTTAAGGTATGGCTAATGCGCGGCGAAAAGCGCTTGGAGAAGTTCAAGACTCCGGTATTCAAGTGCACTCTGAATCCAGTCTTCAACGAGGTTTTCACTTTTGTAGTCACCTGGGAGCACATTCGAGATACGTCCCTCGCTATCACCGTCATGGACTGGGACAATGTAGGCAGGAACGAACCCATTGGAGGCATTGTGCTAGGTTCGCGGTCGGGCCCCACGGAAGCCAAGCACTGGGGAGAGATGCTTACAAAGCCGAGGACCCCTATCAAGCAGTGGCACAAGCTGAAACCCCTCTGAGAGGCGTTGGTCACTGCAAATACAATATATCGACGTGTATCTTGTGAAAATTGGTGTGCGTATATCACCCCCTACGAAATTAAAAAAAATAATTATTATATATAAAGAACATTGCTCGGGCGATTCTATGCAACGACAGCCCCGGTGCTTCACGGATAAAAAAAAATAAAACATCAACATCGAACTGCGTCGCTTTTCACTCGTGCAACGAACGACTACAATAATATCTATGTAACATCCTGGATGGAAAACTGTCGTCGTTTATTATGTGTGTGTGTTCTCTCGATATACCACCTCCCGAAAAAATCAAACACCCCGTTCTTCGTCGTAACGCACAAAGGCGGGTCATTTCGCAGCCGAGGAACGACGTTTCCGCTTAAAATATCGGGGCCAAAACAATGATTCTAAAAATAAATATGTGTATCACACTTCATTTTTCTTTACCGTTTGCCCATTTTCCCCCTCCTACAACAGCTGTCATGTGGCGCCTTTTTCTCTATGCAAGTCGGGGGCTACCTCCCTGGGTATACTCGGGGAGGCCGCCTTCATTCTCCTTCGCGCACTGCCTGACCGAACAACGAACGGAACGCAAAGGTGCGGACCCTCTTCAGGGGGGGTCGGCCATTTGCTGCCCGCGGGCTGCCTTTTCGCGCTATGGCTTTAGGTTATTTGACGCATTCCCAGAGCTAAGGCGGGCAGTCAATTGCCTGGGCTCTATCTGTAGCATTCTGCAAACAGTATGCCTCCACGCATTCTTTCAAAATTTACTGACATTGTCTAGTGACATAGTCTACTGACATAGTGTAAGGTGGCTACAAGACGAAACTTCGAGAGGGAAATTAAATATATTCCTCTCTTATATGATCCTTGGCTCGAAAGTAATGATAACAAAAACAAAGCAGGCATTATGAGTGGTTTCTTAAAAAAAATTCTCCCTTAAATTTCTATTTGTGGAAAGAACAACTTTCTTATAATCTTTATGTGAAAGAAAATGCTTAAAAATCTATTAGCTTTTGGAGAACACCTTGAACCAAACAGTTAAAGTTTTAGGTTAAAAATTTATAAGGGGAGCTAAAGCAATCTTAAGACAATAAATTTTCAAGCTAAATTGTCTTGATTTCCACACTAAGAAAATAGCAACGCCAAAATTTATTCAATATCTTCAATTCCAAAGGGGTAGAGCCAATTGCAAAAAACCAGTAAAAATCACTAGTAAAAGTTTAGAGAAATTCCGCATTTGTAATTCCAATAGGTCCAAAGGGGTAATAAAATTATAGTTTAAGCTCATGTCAAATGAAACTATTAGACAATGGGATGTTACTGAATAGCTACAGTCACATAAACTTTCATTACTAATCGGAACAGCCATTTTCTCAAACTGAACGGAAATAACTAGGGGGAAAATTCAGAGATAAATTTACCAACGAAATTAACAAGGGGTGAAATTTCTAGATAATTGGCATCCATTGATAAGAAGACACAAATTTGAAGCTTAAATGTAAACACCTTATGCGATCAATGAACGATTCTTTATTCAAAGGTCATTAAAAAATACCCTACACGATCCTAACTGCAGAAGGACTTTAAAAATTCCTTAAAGTGTTTGTTCTTCGTTTCATGCTTGGAATGAGATTCCTATTCCCGAAGAAGCATCGGAACTTCTTGCGCAGAATGCCGACCTTCCTAGGAATGCTAGACACAATTCGCTTTATTTCTTGCACCAGCATAAAATTGCATTCAGAAATCTACAGTTTTGTTCAGTTACCAATTCATGGAGAAAAACATGCATACCTTTCGGCTTGAACGGAGCCTGTATAGGCAATCGGGCTCGCTCTGCCTTGGTGTCTCTCTATGTCTTCCATTCGTTCTCTCTCTGCGTCTGTGTCTCATGGTGTCGTAGCTTTTGCGCGTTCATGTGTCTTTTCTGGATTTGCAAGTCTCTCTCCCCGCCCCCTCCCCAAGCCCTTTCTTTCGCGGGTGTTCCTCGGCGGCGTTTTAGACCGCTAAAACGACCTCCCCCCTTATACGATCAACACTTAACGAACATACTCTCGACACCAGAAGAAGAATAGCCGACAAAAGTGCTATGCCGATGGATCCCAACACGGAGTAACGTTAAGACACATTATTCGGCAATGTGTCACACATTAGTAAACGATTATCACGTGGATTCCGTTGAAGGCACACTGGAACACCACTCATAAGAGGCTATAGGTGTAGTTTCCCCTACAGTAGATATTTATTATCAGGGGAAATTTCAGCCTTAGTTGAAACAAATTTTGGCCATGTTATTGTTTGTGATACTACATGCGCAAGAGATATATATTGTGTGTAATGAAAAATTAGAAGCCAGAATCTGAAAAATTTGTACATAAGGGCAATTGTTTGGTAGATCATATTTTATTTTATGTGTAAATAAAGAGATGTCATGTAACATAAATGTAAAGATAGACATAGAGAATATGCAGCTATGACATATATATATCTATACAATATATTGGCAGAAATTGGTGTCTATTAAATGTGCATAAATGTGATTATAGCTTAAAGTATACAGCATTAGTGATGCAATACGCCAAAGAAATGAACGTTATGGTTGTTTTTTCGTGTACAAGAATTCTAATGAAAATTTTAGCTGAATTATTCATAAACTAATTTATCCAAATTTCAGAAAATGTTATATTTTCATAAAAATGACTAAATTTTCCTTTTTGTGGTTTAAAGGAATGGTATAGCTTTTTCATTATGGAACTAATTTTGAATGCCAGACACCCTTTTTAATATAAAATATAGACGATGAAATATAAAAAATGGAAAAGATCATTCAATTTTGCTCTATGTGCTTGATAATCTACGAGATATGTCCACATAAGAAATTAGGGATTTAAACATGACTTTATTTTCTTATGGAATTAGCGAAGTAACAAATATTAGAATATATGTTATAAATTAAAAAACTTCCTTTAGTTATAAAGAAAGAATTAAAACATTCAAACAAGATTTTAATATTAAAAATTTAATCAATTGCATCTTTTAAAGTCAAGGAAAGGCTTGCAAACAATTTTATTATGGCAACAAAAATTTCCTAGGAAAAACTACCGTAGTTTATTGGATTCAACAAATAATTCAAAATTCAGATAAGTAATTCCGGCAATATATTGTCCTTATATATGCTGTATAACTTATCTGGTAAAAATAACTTTTTCCAATTTTTGAAACTATATGTATGCGTAAAGTATTAGTTAACTTCACATCGAAAGATTTTTCGGAATCGCATTGACACATAAGAGCCCTGACAAATATGATAATTCACTTATAATCTATCTTATTAATTTCTACTTTTTCTAAAGATATATTAAATCTTGATACCATTAATGCATTTAATACAGTGTTTTTGCTAAATGTTAGGGTCTATATATATATATATATATATATATATATATACACACACACACACACACACACACACACACACACATATATATATATATATACACACACACACACACACATATATATATATATATATATATATATACTTTCAATTTCGATAAAATGAAAAAAGGTGAAACAATTTATTATAAGCTCCGAAAATTTATCAGTCTATTATAAAGGACATCTGGCATCTTAATAATTGAAAATTCCTCATTTCGTATCTGAAATTACAAAGATCATACCACATCATGCTAATTTATCCCGTCAAATATTTAATAGAGTTTTGATATTACGGAATTTCCTTACTTAATTGTGTTAAGGATCTTACTCAGATTTCAAATAAAATCCGCTACGTATCTTTTTTGAAATTAATTTTAGGGAGGACTTATCAGTCTAACACCGCATTGGAGTTCACAAAGTTTAAAAAAAATATGAAATAAATAAAAATTATACTTATTTTTGTCTTTATTACTCAATCATGACTAGAAAGTATTCTTTTGTACTATATACTTTTCAAGCAATATACCTTCCTCTGATATAATATATAAAAGAAGAGTATCAATTTACTCTTCTCACATACAATATTTGCTTGTAAAATTAACTAAATAAAGTGAGACAATACGTTATTCTAGTTTCAGTTCTTAGAAGCGAATAGTTTAAACTTACAAAACAACGCATTGGAAATTTAATATAGTGTCGGAGGTATTCTTGGTTTAGAATATAAAAATAAACGCTAGAAATTTATTTTAATCACTATAAAATTTCATAAAGAATGAGATTTCGACAATCCAGATTAAGCCCGGCTTATAGTTTAGGAAGGATTTCAACAATAATGTATGCGCCTGAAAAGTAACTTTATAACCTATTACTACGAAATCCGATACACGTATAACATGCACATATATTTCAATATAACCGCATACAGTTAGTTTTCTTTCTAAACTCTAAGTTTAAATTTAATAATCACCTATTCTGACTTACGAAACTGATACAGAATCAAAACAATCCCTTTTAAACCGAGCTTTCATAGACTGACATAAAAACCTTACATTGGAAAATTCTTTCAAATTAATAACTGGTATTATATCTTTAGTCACCATATCTATACGCAAATTGAATAAAATTTTATATTTTTATAAGCGCATTTTTTCATGTTTGTCTTATCGGACGAAAAAGGGCTGATTCTTAGGAAAAATAGAAATTCATGTCTGCTAGATTTAGATCGTTTCTAGTCATAGGAAATAGAGTACGGGTAAGGTTCATTAGCCTTAAAATACTGATATTAAAATAAGGATTTATATAAACACAACTATAAAATACAATGTCCTCATATCGAGTTATGCATATGTGTGCATAAAAATAAAAACAATCAAAACCCCTAAAGAGTGTACTATAAATTTAAATATTTTTGAAATTAAAAGAAAACGACATGTAAATTTGTCTTTTCTGAATTCTCTCTCGACATTAGGTCATTTAGAATATTCGACTGACAAAAGATTTAATTTTCTTTAAACGTTGTTCATATATAAAGCTTACATAAACATTACAGTCTATTAATAGTTAATTTTCAAAGTATCCGTGCATTTTTTCTCAGCCCTTGTGATATGAAACTCTCAAAAGTAAACATACAATAAGTAGAGTATATTTTTATGTACGATTTTTAAACAAAAGACAAATATATCTGCGTATGTAACCTCAACACTGTCAGCAGTAAGCAGCACTGATTTAAGTGACCGCTTACTGACATCACGAGCTCTTTGTTATATATATAAAAAATTGAATCGTGGGATAAAAAAAAGATGAAATATTTTTAAGATACATTCATTACTTTCTGACAATTCTTACTTGCTAATTATCAAAGTCGAAAAAGTCTTTTTAAACGTGGATTTTGATCACTATCGATGAAATAACTTTTCTTTTTTTAGTTTTTTGACCTGTACCAGACATTTTTTAGTTAAAACACTAAACACCTTTTTAAAGCACTGTTAGGTATTCACTGGAGTTATGAGTTTCATGCGAGCATAGGTCAAAAGCGACTGGGGGAGGTCGTCAAAAAATAAATAATAATAAAACAACCCAATGGGACCTTAGAATGGAACGTACCCGCTGCCTAGGTGTACAAAGATGACAACCCAATGACTTACCCTCCCCCTCCCACGTAGAGTCAAGTCCAAGGAGCCCTGAGAAAGGCCCATGGCTAAGTAGTCACATATGTTTGTACAACGGAATTGGAAGAAATATCTATTTATGTATCTGGCTAACAGTGTAAATAAAAAAATAAAAATGTTTCAGTGTCTGTTTTCTTTCTGTCTTGTGTTGCTACCATACACTTTCCAAATAAATAAATAAATAAATAAATACACCAAACTCTTGAATAATACGATATTTTCTTTACTTCTAATTACAAATTTCTAATTATAAAATGGAAAAGGCTTCATTGCATGTTTTCCCTCTCCTGCGTTTCTGCAGTAGATTTCATAAAAATTTACGCCTCACTTTATAGAAAGGAATGCGTGTTATTCATTCAGGGACTTTTTGGAAGGAAGAGAATGCGAAAACTAAAGGTCGAATATAAAAAATAAATAAATAAAATCAAATTATAAAGAGTTGTTCAGTGGCCTTGGTTGATTTCGGTTTTCGTGTAACCAGGAAGGTGATCTATAAATTGAACTCCTTAAAGTTTGCCCTGAAATTAATGGGTCATGCCACTGTTAAAAGTCGAAAAAGTATAAAAATGGTGGGAACTTTTTATACTTTACTAACTTAACTTTTTATACTTAACTAAAGGTCGAATATAAAAAATAAATAAATAAAATCGAATTATAAAGAGTTGTTCAGTGGCCTTGGTTGATTTCTGTTTTCGTGTAACCAGGAAGGTGATCTATAAATTGAACTCCTTAAAGTTTGCCGTGAAATTAATGGGTCATGCGACTGTTAAAAGTCGAAGAAGTTTAAAAATGGTGTCACTTTCGACATTCTATATCTTGAAAAGTATAAGATTTAAAATAATATTTTTTTGTGTGTGTTAATACAGCAATGTTTGATTTGAATATATCAATATATACCTGTTTCTTGTTTGATAGTTAAAAATAATTTGTGTTAGATAGTCATAAATAATAAGCAGTTTGCTTTGGACAAAAGTGATATCAAAGCTAACTCACATAAATACTCCAAAAAAATTGAGTTTAAGACAAAATTTCTGCTTTTAACACATACTGCAGAAACTAAAGTTTAATTTGAACCTAAATTTGTATATATTTAAGGTATATTTCTATTTTTACTATGAAAACTGAAAATAGTGCATTTTTTTCTTAATAAATTAAATTTTATCTATGCATAAAAAGTGCATTCTCTAGAGATCTGTAAACAAATTTAGGTTTAACTTCAAGCAAAGGATAATATGTACCGTCTGTGAAAATTTCATGCAAAAATATGAAATAGTTCTAGAGATAACAATTGCGTTATGTGAAAAAAACACATTTTGAGATAAATCACTTTGAAGTATTGCCCTTTCAATCTGTTTGTAGTAAACATCTGACAAGTAACATTCATAACTTCCGTAATTACGGGAATTTTTTCAAGCGGATTGTCTTAAAATGCTTAGAAAAGGTTAATCTTTCATACATATGTTTTTCAAAAAATTGATTTTTTTTGACGGTTTAACAGTCGTATGACCCCCGAGCTTTGAAATAAGTTTGTCATTTTCATGGTCTTTTGCCATAATTTCTGAAAATATGGCTTTATTTTAACGTTAATGCTGCGTATTTTCCACCACAGAAACCACAAGGATCTATTTTTCGGTAAAGGTTAACGAAAAGTAACAATTACATTTCATGCAGGATCTAATTCCATTAGTGACTGCTAAATACATTTAATCCTCGATCGTCTTTGAAGCTTTTAATTCGATTCAAGTGTTTGGAATGCTGGCATAAAATATTGACACCCTTATTCTTGCAACAGCAACAAAGAGATATAACATTTAACTAGCATATTTTGAAAGTCACGGTGCTCATGAAAAAGAATGATATTAGCAGCAAATGAATTGTAGCCATCATGATTTGTTATCATGATTTTTTTAAAAATCCAAAAATTCTTTAACAAGCTGTTTGCAATGATAAATCACCAATAGATGATACAGCTGTTGTTGTTGCGAATTTTAAGCCCTCCTGGTCAGAACATGCCAGGCCAGATTCCAAAGATGGCCACGGGTAAAGAAGAATACGACTCCGATTTTCGATGCCTCTACATGGATCGGAGTCCGACTTAGGGCGTATTCACATAGAATATGTGAGTGCCAGCATTAAAGATGTCCGTTGGCACTGATTAGTTATATGAGACACTAATTTGTATGTGATTGGTTTAAATTTTTAACGCTTATGCTGAAGAATTCTATGTGAACAAGCCCTTATCCAGGTGTCAACTCAATTTTGAACACACAACCCCATATAGGCGACATATGGAGGACTCGTACTTTCCCGTCACTCTGAACAAATGGAAAGACTTTCCGGTATACGGACTTAACATGCCCATATCCTGTCTATACAGGAAGACACTTAGTGTCTTCCTATGACTTTCTCGCCGGGATTAGAACTGAGCACCCTCCGCCGAGGGCCAGCGCCCTACCATCAGGCTACCCCGTGCTCCTATAGCTAAGATGGTGCAGTTTTGCCTAAAAAAATAATTCTATAACAACAAAAACTAATCGAATTTTTGACGCGAGGAAATATTTAATATCTATTTAACAAATATTTACTTGTAAAACCTCGTGGGTTTTCAGTTTCCCTGAAAAATAAAATCCTTACATTAAGAGTCAATAACAAACAATTTGGGTGCCAATTTTTTACCGTTAATATTATGGGAAATCTGAACAGACTGACGGAGGTTGTAGCTTGATAACCGTCAGATCTCAAGGTTGATAAATATTTCGTGGCAAAACATGTTTTGCTAACATTATCTGAAGATGATTGCAGCCTATGCGATGTGGAAGTCTGACAAAAGACTATGGAATTTGGTGGAACACGGTGGTGCACAGGCAAAAAAGGGTAGTTTGCACTGTACCCCTCAAACAAAGGACTGAGAATTCATTTAGAAATATAACTGTGTAAACATTTAAATGTACCAGCCCACATTATATAGTAGCATTACAGGCTTTAACGGAGTGATCTCGGGTTGGAATCCCGACTAAGACTACAAGCACAGTGCCTTCATAGCTAGACATGTAGTCCAGTAAATGAATGCATTATAGAGTGCATGGAATATGCGAGAATTTTTGACTTCAGGACTTGTTAGGAGTAGTTACTAGGTAAGCATAATAAAAGTCCCCGTCCCTGGGGGATGAGCTAAAGGGGGGAGGGGGGTGGAAAGGTCCCATTTTTTGGTTTTTCACTTATATCTCGGAAACGGTGCACTGTAGAAAAAAGTGTTAAATACAAAATGAAAGCTAATTAAATTTCCTATAAAATTGTTAATATACATATTTGTCGAATTCCCAACGGTTTTCCAGATATACGTTATTGAAAATCGATAATTTTCGCAAAAATCATTTTTACCGCACTCTTTTAGTCAAACATTTGCTTCTAGTGCCTCCCACGATCGTTTCTCAGAAAAATTGTCAAGACGAAGTTGTAGAGTATTAAATTTCCTTCAATTTGAAATAGACTTCCACCACTTTATCTTCAACCAGTCAAAAGTTATAGTATTTCTAACATGTACGCTCAATTTCGATGTTCCTCTAGAAATGAGTATGTTGAGAGCCTGTAAACTGCTGTAACTTGCTATCATGATGAATAACAACACTTTAGCAATGGAATTAAGATAATTGCAATTAAAACACAACACATTTTTATAATTATATCTTTTATTATATTATTACGAATCATATAATGAAAGTATTTACATGGACTAATAGTAATTCTAAAATGAAAAAAAATGTGCTTTCAAGGCAACATATTAGTTTTTTTTAGGCGGAAATGTCGAGGCTCATTCATCTTCGTCAGCAGTGGAGATGTCGTCCAAAGAGTTGATGTCGTCTTCGTCACCTTCCTCCTGAATTAATATTGCGACTCCGTTGTTGCAATTGCCCTTGCAATTCAAGCATGTGACAGAGCAGTTTAATGATGCTTTTCTACAACCAAACCTGCCTCCCATGATAATGGGTCTTCAGAAACCTATCATAACTATAAACACGTGCAGTCCAGCACTCAGTGTCAGAATCACAACTTTCCGAGCGGTTACTTTAAAACTCCGAGCGTGGAGTAGTCCACGTGCATAATCGTCCGCCCATGTGAATGGGCGATATTACTTAGTCGGTTCCATATGCAGTGGGGAGGGGGGTGATAAAATGATATTACCAGGAATGACTACTTTCCATTGATAATAAAACAAAAATTTAATATAAATAAAAATGTGTTGGAGCAACTCTGAGTTCAAACAGACTTTCCATAGTCGACAGACCGACTTTATGCGAGCATGACTGGAGAAAAATGCAACCTCTCCTCTACGTTTTTTGTTCAGAACTGATGTCCACTCTCGTTCGGTCTTCCAACCAGTTTTTTTTTCTCCCCCCAGGTGGGGGTGGTCCTTTCCACACCAGGGTGGAATCTTTTCCCCCTAGCCTGGGCAGCTGGCTGCTCGATCCCCGACCCCTTTTGTTCACCGCCAGTATAATACCTCGCTCAAACAGCGTGGGGCGTCAGATTGTATAGTGCATTGAAAATGCTCTCGCCAAATTCCAACGATGGGCGGGTGTGTTGACCTTTTTTGGGGGCATTCCTTCCCTGCTGAAAAGGAAGTTCCAACATGAAAAAAGAAAATCATTAATCCATGTCTATTGCCGTACATAACACCATTACACCTTTTTAGGGGCTCGACTGTGCATGACAGTTCCTGCACAATACCGGTGAGTACGTACAAAGACCCCCTTGCTGTCTATACACTTCTTATTGTTCAACCGTCTCGCGGGCACATTCTGGACGTTACAATAACCATCACAAATGGTTGATACAGTTGTCTCTTTTTGCCAAACAACTTTGTCGACTAGGAACCCCCCCCCCCCATCAACGACAAATTCAGAGGTAGTTAAATTGACATTCTTATCAATTTGCTTAAACAGTGTGTATAGTGCTGACTTTCTGCACTTCCTCATTCCACTTTCGTTGAAGAATGCCAGGGGGTAGGGAGTCAGTTCATATTGCATATAATTCTTCAAATCCTCGTCCGAGTTTTGGTAATGGAGATTCGCTGAAAAAGCAAGAATGGATCCACAACAACATTTTCATTGTCAATCTTGATTGTCGAATTCATTGAGAAAAGAGGAAGTGAGCGATCTTTCCTTGACAGTTTGATATTTATGAATGGCAAGTTTTCCATTTTTGCCATTGCTCGTTTGCCAATTGTAACTGCGTCATGACGTAAGCTTGTATCATCTCCCATGACTCCTGTCGCTCTTGACACGATTTTCTCGGTCCACAGAAAAGGAGGGTAATTATCAATCCATTGTGTAAGCTTGCCAATGTCACTTGCGTCTCGTCTTTGGAGAGCTTCTCAAAAATCCTTGTGTTGCTCTCTTGATGAAAACAAAACACCACAATATTCTTCGAGTGAAGCACATATGTCTTGAGTTTAAGTCATCTCAGTTACCCATTTATGAGAGCAATATCTGTCATACCTCTACCACGGGTTATGCCAACTCGGCTTCAGAATGACCACATTAAGGTTGTCTCGATGGTCTTGTCTGACCACATGCCGTACCAAAACAGGTCACTTCTTCTCATAGTGAAGTAGCCTTTATTCACGAACTTATCGTACTCATATGGTGTCAATAGAGTAGAGAGGCTGTCCATATCCTGCACATATAAGTGGCAAGACTTGACATACGGGAAGTGTCCAGCAGCGTGAAAATTGGGTATCATTCGCTTACAGCATTTCAGGTGAGCAAGGAAATCGCTAGACCTCTCTGCATGGATGTACACCTTCATCAAGTTCACCACTTTGAAGTACTGGATCAATAGCATTTCAGAGGGTCCCTTGTTGTTGATCCTGTCCATCGCTTCTCCAAATTTGATAGCCACTGATTCGAGTAATTTGTTTTGGTTCAAAGAATTCAATGACGGAGGCTCGGAGAGGAAATCTGGCGTAAGGGTGATGATGCACGTCTGTTCTTCCTCCGAGAGTTCGACTTTGTCTAATATCATGTTTGACAAGGTATTTTCAACAAGAAAATCACCCCGCACTACTCTGGCAAAGGCGCACCCATTCATTAATTTTCAAGAATTATATTTTTGACTATATTAAATTAAAATTTTATTAATTGTTTTGAAATAATAATTTTGAATCATTGAATTTCAAGAAATCTATTTTTAAATTAATTTAAATATATTAATTTTATATTTAAATGTTGTAAAAACGAAATAGTGAAAATAATTGTCAAGAAAATAACTGGAAATAAAATGGTCGAAGGGTCTGGAACAGACGGCTTGTGCATTCAAAGACAATAAGAACGTAAAAGAAGAAGGGTGGAACATTTTAGCCTGTCGGCGCCCTTTTGATGTCAAGGGGGAAGCCTGGAATATTATCGAACTTTCTATCCCTACCACCATTAGTTGTTATTAATCAACTTCACCTAGTAAAAACATTATAATAATAAAAGCTATAATTATGAAAAAGCGTTGTGTTTCAATTGCAATTAATTACCTTATTTCCATTGTTAAAGTGTTGTTATTCATCATGATAGAAAGTTACAGCAGTTAAAATGCAAAAGACTCTCATCATACTCTTTTCTAGAACGACATCGAAATTGAGCATACATGTTAGAAATACTATAACTTTTGATTGGTTGAAGATAAAGTAGCAAAAATCTATATCAAATTGAAGGAAATTTAATACTGTACAACTTCGTCTGTGGAAATTTTTTCTGAGAAACGATCGTGGGAGGCACTAGAAGCAAATGTTTGACAAAAAGAGTGAGGTAAAAATGATTTTTGCGAAAATTATCGATTTTCAATAACGTATATCTCGAAAACCGTTGGGAATTCGACAAATATGTATATTAATAATTTTATAGGAAATTTAATTAGCTTTCAGTTTTATATTTAACATTTTTTCTACAGTGCACTGTTTCCGAGATATAAGTGAAAAACCAAAAAATGGGACCTATCTATCTCCCTGCCCCCTTTAGCTCATCCCCAGGGGCGGGGACTTTTAGTATGTTTACCTACTAACAAAGTCCTGAAGTTAAAAATTCTCGCATATTCCATGCATTATACACCCCTCTTTTGAGCACTCATTGACTGGACTAATGTTGGTTCACCTATTTCTTGTTCCCAAAATGCTAAAAGAGGCAACTGATTCACAGAGAAGAATCGGCAGATGACGAAAAGATAAGTTTCTGTTGTGTTAGAAAAAAAAATTAAATGTTGTTAGGCTATTTTCTTTATTCACTAGATCATTTTCCATTTTTTCTACCGATAGAATTCTCGTTGTATTATTGGTAGAAAACTGTCCTTTGGAAAATTCCCTTTTTCTCTTTGGAACTTCCAGTTTGAAAAGTTGAAATGACGGTTTATTTACATATCTTGCTTGATGTTCCCTCGGGGTATAGCAGAGCCAAAGGGTTCGAGTCCCACTGTTGGCATGGATATTTGTAGCCATCTGGAATCAACCTTTAACCATGCATTGCACAGTGCCGTGCATTTCAGAGCTTTTCCCCTGCCATTCGCACCTAAATAGGCTGGTGAAATAAATGATACTGATTCATTATGTAATCGGTTTTCTCTTTTCTTTTTATTAAGCCTTCTGGAATAAGTGTTTTAGGAGACACATTCCCTATTAAAGTTAACAATCCCCAAATTTACTAAACAAATTTACTTGGTACTTATATAATCAGTTTTTTAAAGCAAAATTTTGGCTTCCTTTTTGTATCTTGTGTCAAAAAATTGACAACAGATGTAAACTTTGGTATTGTTCCGAAAGATGTGAGACTTGTATATCATTTAGTGAAATAATGTTTTAAGTTTTATGGTTGCACAGCAGAGCTCGAAATAATCTGAAAGAACTTGTGACTTAAAGTAAGCTTTTTCATATTATGTGGAGCGTGGTTTCAAAAAAATCTTGAGCCAGGGAGGAATAACAGGGGCAGAGATTCCATTATTAAATATCCCATTTTGAATAGAGCTCAAATATACTGCAAAGAAATTGTGACAGAAGCTTTTTTTTAATATGATTAATATGATCGCACGAGGAAGAAGATATGATATACACTGCTAAATGAATTTATGCATCCAGAAACTAGAAACCAACTAAACCGAGTGAAATTTTATGTTAGCAGCTGAAATACCATTACCATTTTTACTCTCTGTGTGCATAAAAAATTAAAAATAAATATTTTCATTTAAAAGAGTTTAAACTAAAATTTTACCAGCTGTAAATAGTTTAAGCGTAATATTTTTATTGTGTTGTGCTCGAGAACATAATTTCAAATATAACGCAAAATCTCTTAGATATTCTCTGCACTTGAGACTAATTTGCACTTAATATTTGCAATATTCAATATTTTTAACTGTGAACATGTCATTGAAGGCAGAGACAACTGACACGTACTAACGAAAATGTATATTTATTTTAACTTATTGAAAAAGATAATATCGCTGCTGACAATTCCATAACCAATATGTTTATTTTTTTCATACCTTCTTACTGCTAATGGGGTTGAAATTATGCTGCATGGAAACACGAGAAATCTTCTGCATTATGAAGTAATCTTTTTTAAGTTCTTGATTGTACCCAGCTGCACTTGCTTCATTTCACTCATCTTCCCTCTCCCCATAGTCAGCTTCATTGCTATGTGGAACTGACTATAAAATTGCAAAAAAAAAGAAATGCAATATAAGGATGAAAGGAATTTGAAAAAAAACAATTATTCATTAAAAATTAATTCCTTATTTAAATTATAAATGGACTGAAAATTCATTTTTTTAAACAGCTTCATTTCTTTCCATTTTATGCCGCGACACATAAAGTGTCAGAAGTCACAGATGGCAGATATAGTTTCAATTAAAATACGCATGTATCATATAAAGTAAAATAAAATCATTCCTGCTCTAAATGCGGCGCATAAAAACTATTAAATTTTCAAAATTAAAAATTGAAAATTGAAATTAAATGACTTTTTGAGCAGAAGTCATTACAGAGATGCTTTCTGGGTTAAATTAATATAAATGACTTATTAGAAAGATTTGCGTTAAAACTTACATATTTTACTCTTTGTAAAAAGAGCAACACGCAAAGAAAAGAAAAAAATTAAAAAGTGAGAATCCAGAAAAAATCCATTTAAAACTCTGATTTGTAAGTGACGTTACAAAATCAAGATTTCATGCTGTCGTGAACTTGTGGTTAAGTAGCTCGTTTATGGTTTCCATGGGCACTTAAACTACTCTTTCCTTACATCTATGCATTATCTTGTATATTAATATATATTTACACCATCTATGATACAACATTTTCACTATCAATTGATCATATCAATCCTCAAACAGAATAATCATTAATCGAAAATCAGCGAGAGAGTACCAGCATAGAGACGGGAAATACAGTCCAGCATAGAGACGGGAAGCACGTTCCACACTTCTCCCTCCTCCATAGTTATCTCCCCTGTTCTCTCCTTTCTTTCCTTTATATACCCCTCCCTCTTTCAGAAAATTCCAGAAAATTCTAGAGGACACCACCACTGCGTGGGAAAGCACCCGCGGCCTCCGGTTAGCCAGTATTTCGGAGCATCTGGTCCCCCGAAAGTGGCTGTAATTACCTTAAATTGGACACTGCGTTAAGGACTTGTTTAACGACATCGTCCATCATTTGTTAAATTGGTCGCATATGGGGAGGCATTTTCCACTTAAAATTGGGCCTACCACCCCCATGTGGCGGCGCCTCTGACACATGCTATATACTCATCCAATCGGTAATGAGAAATGTTAATTTTTGCATCAAAACTAAAAATTTTAAAGAATGATTCGTATTTTAAATATCCGAGAATCACTCGTATATTAACTGGTTAGTTTTCTGTTCTTTAATCCCTAATTTTGCAGAAAATAATACAAGAAACTAAACTACCGCTAAATAGTAAGAGTACAGAATTTAGCTTGCTGTAAACTAGACAATTCTGTTTATCATTATATCAAAAGTTAAAATTTAAATGTACGTAGAGATGTGTAACTGATTTTAGTTCCACTTAAATAGCAATAAATTTTGCTATGAAAAGTAACAGAATTTATAAAATACTTTTTTCTCTAAAAAGTTAAATACCCCTCAAAATAAAAAGGGTAGAGATTATAAATGCGGAAACAAAAAATAATCTTGAAAATTTTTGCTGCTAATTTATGAGTTTCTTCCTAATTGTACGGACGAATTTCTTAGTCCACCGAGACTAATTTTCAGAAACAAAATTGCTTGTAAATATCCTTATACGTCCTTTGCACTTTAACTAAAATACCCAACATTAACTGCAGTTTACGCTGTTAAGCAAAGTACGAGCTCTCGGGACATTTATGTAATAAATGATAGCCAAAGGTTATCATATGCTTTCGCTTTAAAGATGTTCTTTATAATAGTCTGATCGAAAATGCGTTATTATTCTTCATTTTGCTCAGAAAATTTCCCATTGCATCTTGTTTATGTTGTGTTTCAAATACTTCTTTCTTGTTCAAATCTGCATTTTTATTATTTGTAGTACAATATAATAAGATTATGACAGTTTTTATTAACATTGTATTTTATCTGATATAAGTCCGGAATTAAACTTACAACCCTGGATTATATTTTACAGTGCTTTTATACAATGTATCAATTTATTATTTATTTAACAAATGCCGGTAATTTGGTCTCAAATCCAGTAGACCTCGGGCTCTCCAATACTTTGAAACGTAGGAGTTAAAATTGTATAATTCAGGGTACATGTTAAGATGTAAAGCAGCTATTGGTTGATTTGAATCGCACAAGACGCAGTCGGGCGAATCAGCTAGACCAACCAGGAAAAAAAAAAGGTTCCCCGAAGCATTGATGGCCGGTCAGAAGTCTAAAACAGTGGTGCGTAAACTTTTTCTGACCGCGACCCACTTTCTTTAAATAAAAAAAACCACTCGACCCCCCCAATGAAAATATTTTGGTAGAAAACTAATTTTGTTAAAAACAATCATGAAAATCACAAAAAGGAAAAAAATAAAGAAAACAGTACATTTTGGGGATATATTTATTTTACATAATAAGTTTTACTTACCATCTGCACTTTTTTTTTGTAAAACTGTTTGACACCTTATATAACAATATCATATCATTTTTTAACATATTAAAATATAAATAATAATATTAACAATATGATAATTATAGAAAATAATTGCAGAAAATTATTAATAATTATAGAAAAGTTTAAGAATTTTTTTAATTGTATGATTTAGTACGGCAAATTTACACCAAACTATCCGAGATCAATCTAATTTTTTTCACCACCCCCCCAGTGGGTCGCAACCCACAGTTTGCGCACCACTGGTCGAGTGCGCACCACTGGTCGGTCACTGCAAGCGACCGCGGCAATACGAGGTAAGTAGGCACAAAAGAAGAATCCTTCAGAGCCCAGGACTTTTCTCAAGAGGATTCAATAGACCTCAGTTTGAAAGAATTTTTGCAGGTAATTTTTATGAAAAGCTTAGAGGAATGGTAAGTTAAGGTGTTCTGCAAAACCCTTGCACCCTTCTTGGCCAAACGGACCGCTTGCTCATTCCTAAGTAAGCCACAAAGTGTAGGGATCCAATGAAAGGAAATCTTGAGAACTAAGTTCTTCGTCAATGTTGTACACTCTTGAATACGGTAGCAGTTGTGGCCACTTACGTTTCCTTCATTACATTTTTTTTTCTCGAAAATTGTATTGTATTGGGATATAGATTAGTTTAGTATCATATTTATCATCATACTTGTTTAGTATCATATTAGCCTTATTTAGTATAGATTAGTTTGAAAATCCTATATATTAGTAAACGTAGAAGTAGAACCTCAACTTTTACGCTTGTTTTTGAAGTGACAGACAATAGTTCTTTCTAAAAATTGTGTCTTCGATTAATAGAGAAGTCTTCATCAATGGTGTAGACTATAGAATACGGTAGCAGTAGTGGCCACTTACGTTTTCTTCATTACATTTTTCTTTCTTAAAAATTGCATTGTATTGGGCATATAGATTAGTTTAGTATCATATTTAGTATCATATTAGTTTAGTATCATATTTAGTGTCATATTTGTTTAGCATCATATTTTTTATCATATTAGTTTAGTATCACATTAGTCTTATTTAGTATAGATTAGTTTGCTAATCATATAGATTAGTAAACGAGCGTAGAACCTCAACTTTTACGCTTGTTTTTGAAGTGACCGATATTAGTTCTTTCTAAAAATTGTGTCTTCGATTAATAGAGAAGTCTTCGTCAATGTTGTATACTCTTGAATACGGTAGCTGTTGTGGCCACTTACGTTTTCTTCCTTACAATTTTTTTCTTTCTCAAAAACCGCATTGTATTGGGCATATAGATTAGTTTAGTCTCATTTTTAGTATCATCTTTATTATCATAGTAGTTTAGTATCATATTAGTCTTATTTAGTATAGATTAGTTTCCTAATCATATAGATTTGTAAACGAGCGTAGAAGCTCAACTTTTTCGCTTGTTTTTGAAATGACAGCGATTAGTTCTTTCTAAAAATTGTGTCTTCGATTAATAGAGAAGTCTTCGTCAATGTTGTACACTCTTGAATACGGTACCTGTTGTGGAAACTTACGTTTTCTTCCTTACAATTTTTTCTTTCTCAAAAATCGCATTGTATTGGGCATATAGATTAGTTTAGTCTCATTTTTAATATCATATTTATTATCATAGTAGTTTAGTATCATATTAGTCTTATTTAGTATAGATTAGTTTCAACTTACGTTTTCTTCCTTACAATTTTTTCTTTCTCAAAAATCGCATTGTATTGGGCATATAGATTAGTTTAGTCTCATTTTTAATATCATATTTATTATCATAGTAGTTTAGTATCCTATTAGTCTTATTTAGTATAGATTAGTTTCCTAATCATATAGATTTGTAAACGAGCGTAGAAGCTCAACTTTTTCGCTTGTTTTTGAAATGACAGCCATTAGTTCTTTCTAAAAATTGTGTCTTCGATTAATAGAGAAGTCTTCGTCAATGTTGTACACTCTTCTATACGGTAGCAGTTGTGGCCACTTATGTTTTCTTTATTACATTTTACTTTCTCAAAAGTTGCATTGTATTGGGCATATAGATTAGTTTAGTGTCATATTTAGTATCATATTAGTTTAGTATCATATTTATATCATATTAGTTTAATATCATATTAGTCTTATTTACTATAGATTAGTTTGCTATTCATATAGACAAGTAAAATAGCGTAGAACCTCAACTTTTACGTTTGTTTTTTAAGTGACAGACATTAGTTCTTTCTAAAAATTGTGTCTTCGATTAATAGAGAAGTCTTTGTCAATGTTGTACACTCTTGAATACCGTAGCTGTTGTGGCCACTTACATTTTCTTCATTACATTTTTCTTTCTCAAAAATTGTATTGTATTGGGCATATAGATTAGTTTAGTATCATATTTAGTATGATATTAGTTTAGTATCATATTTATCATCATATTAATTTAGTATCTTATAAGTAGTATATTCATAGTATTAGTTTAGTATCATATTAGTCTTATTTAGTACAGATAAGTTTGCTAATCATATAGATTTGTAAACGAGCGTAGAACCTCAGCTTTTACACTTTTTTTGAAGTGACAGACATTAGTTCTTTCTGAAAATTGTACCTGCGATTAATAGAGGTCTTTTGTGCTTATATGCATTGTAAAAAAACTGTACTTAGCCACTGCAATTTTCCATAATCTAATTATCAAATGTTTTAAATTTTTGTTTTACTTTTTGTATTTTACTTCATTCGATTTAAACTTTTCTATAGAGTCTAGACCTATAACACCGTGGGACCCACGGATATTTGAATAGATGATCGAAGAGTTTAATTTATGCATAAAAGATTAATTTGTTCCTAAGAGCGGTAATTAAATTAAAGTTATCACAGTCTGGACGTTATTTATTTTTGAAATGATGTCTCATTTCTTAACCAATCCAAAGATTTCCGTGAGGAATTACAGAACTTCAGAAAAATAAAAATAAAATTCTAACAAAACGTTTCAGTTGCTCCTTTTCGAGCATATAATTTGAAAAAAGATTTTTGCACAGTATCATAAATTTCTGAAAACTTCTAAATAAAACAGAAATTTCTTGTATTGAAACGTATTTGTTAAACACGATTTATATTTTATACGTGTCATAAAAAGCGTAGACTTTAAAGAAATAACCAAAACGTGTGAAATATATTTTTCCTAATTTTTGCATGCTAGAAAGATTGTATCTTCTTAGGAAATATTTTTTGTATTTATTTAATACGCGTAACGACTGAATACACATTTCACCAATAGAGATAAAGATGACTTGCGTAGAATTAAAGAATTTAAACAACAATAGAAAAAGAAAAATAGATAATACGGAATACGGAATGTATAGAGAAAAATTTTTCTTTAATAAATACTGGGTAGGATATGTTATATAATGTCACTATTTTTGTATTTATTAAAATCATTTAACGTTTTAATATACATTTCATCAATAGAGATAAAAATTGCTGGCGTAGAATTAAAGAATTTTAACAACAATAGAAAGGAGAAAAATTAATAATAAGGAATAGGGAATGTATAGCGAAAAAATTGTGTTTAATAAATATCGGGTAGGATATGTTATACAATGTCATTATTTTTGTATTTATTAAAATCATTTAACGTTTTAATATACATTTCATCAGTAGAGATAAAAATTGCTGGCGTAGAAATAAAGAATTTTAACAACAATAGAAAGGAGAAAAATTAATAATAAGGAATAGGGAATGTATAGCGAAAAAACTGTGTTTAATAAATATCGGGTAGGATATGTTATACAATGTCATTATTTTTGTATTTATTAAAATTATGTAAAGTCTGAATATACATTTCATCAATAGAGATAAAAATTACTTGCGAAGAATTAAAGAATTCTAACAACAATAGAAAGGAGAAAAATTAATAATAAGGAATAGGGAATGTATAGCGAAAAAACTGTGTTTAATAAAAACCGGGTAGGATATGTTATATAATGTCATTTTTTTGTATTTATTAAAATCATTTAACGTTTTAATATACATTTCATCAATAGAGATTAAAATTGCTGGCGTAGAATTAAAAATTTTAACAACAATAGAAATGAGAAAAATTAATAATACGGAATAGGGAATGTATAGCGAATAAACTGTGTTTAATAAATACCGGGTAGGATATGTTATATAATGTCATTATTTTTGTATTTATTAAAATCATTTAACGTTTTAATATACATTTCATCAATAGAGATAAAAATTACTTCCGTAGAATTAAAGAATTTTAACAAAAACAGAAAAGGGAAAAATTCACAATATGAAATAGGATATGTATTACAAAATTGATTGTTTTTTTATAAATACAAGGTGTAATAATCTGTATAACGTCATTATTTCAACAGAGAACTATAACAAAATTGATTTCAGGAGTTTAATGATGCCATAAATAAACTATTGACATTATCTTTCCCTCACATAAAAATACGCTCTCCCACAAGATTTAGGACGCCTCTCTTCCCGTATTCCCCACACATAACTTAACGCAAATTAGATTATGGAAACACGGCTCGTTAAACATTGTTGGAAACTCATTTAAAAGCACATGAACTCCTTCGGTGTAAGAACTTTCCTCCTACGGATATCAATACATGGTTGCTCCTACGCTGTTTCGGTACAGATAAGTCCTGGAAAGAACCGGGAAATCCAGACCTGATTTGCATCCATTATTTGCCCCGAAATAGATAGGGTTTTTAAACTTATTGATCAGCAGATTTAGTTTCGGTATAAAATTTATGCGTCTTAGGGTATGGATGTATTTTGGTAATTTATTTCACGCTTAAGTAGAGTTTCAGAGAGCAACGATCTACGTCCCCCCTGTTAGGTATATGAGGCCAAATTTATTTACGAGTAAGTCCCACTATTTATCAAGAGATAATTAAAATGGAAAAATGAATTTAATCTTGTTTAATGTTCGTACCGAGTAGTTATTTGTTAAGAAGGCCATTGTAGAGCGTTGGCTGTCGGTGCTGAGGGTGCTCGGATCGAATCCCGACATGCGCCATTAAATACCGTGTCTAGGCTGGATATGGGAACGTTAAATCCGTAGACCGAAAAGTACCTCTATTAGATCAGAGAGGGTGGGAGAAGGTACGATCCCCCGCTCTCATATATATAAATATATATGTATATATACAGAGGCTGTTCGCACATTTTTTAGACGATTTTGGTAAGCGGTAATAAAAAAACGTTTGCTGCAAAAGAAATAATTGCAATTGAACTATCTTTTCAAAAGTCAAAGTTATCATCTGCGGCTTGAAAGTTTTGTTTTTATTCAAAATGGCGTTTTTAACAAAGCAGTGGTTCGAAGGCTACATTTATGCTTTTTCCGAAGAGAAATATGCATACTCCGTTATCCAAAAACGATGTGAGAGTCATGGTTTTGTGATATCTAAAGCGTCGATAGGTAATATCGTCAACAAGAAAGGAATAAACGTCAAATTGGAGACTCAAGTGGGACAAAAATTCCAAACAAGTATCCAAGGAAAAAACGGACATCTTCGACTATTGCAAAGGTACGTTGTTTAATGTTAAAAGAAAATCCCCCTAGTCAAAGGACAGTTGCAAAATCATTAAAATGCTCCGTGTTCTCTGTAAACAAAATGATAAACGTTGATTTAAATCTTAAGAAAGCGAAAAAACGCAATGTGCATCGTCTTCTTCCAAATCATATCGCTGAACGCAGGACACGCTGCAGAATTCTATATGAGAAACACTTATCCAAAGAAAAGTGGAAAACAATTGTCACAATAGATGAATCATGGGTGTATTTAAATGATTGCAACAAAAAAAGAGCCATTTATTATCATAAAAGGGGAGAAAAAAATTTATGTACATGGTTTAAAGAATCGAAAGAAAGTTTTTCTAAGGGATTCATGATTGTTGCTGGTTTTTCTCATAATGGCAAGTTAAAAATAAAGAGAGTGAAATAAAATGCCAAGATTAACTCCAAATACTATCAGGAACATATTTTATCGCCAATTTTTCTGAATGAAATACCATTGCTTTACCCACAGTGCCATCAATCTGTGAGACTCCATCAGGACAAAGCTAGCAGTCACACATCAAAATCCACTGTAAATTTCCTAAAAGAAATGGAACAAAAAACTATTATCAAGGCCATACCCTTCACTGATATCCCTACTAAATCTCCCGATGTATCACCTATGGATTTTAGTGCTTTCGACTTTTAAAATCTGCATTATCCAAACGTCGTCCCAAAACCCTTACAGGACTCTGGACAGCTGTTCAGGAGGAATGGGATAGAATACCTCTTCTGTCACTTCAAAAGGCATTATTATCCTGGAAATTGCGGTGTCGAAAGATAGTTCAGATTAAGAGATGTCAAATAGAACATTTAAAACACAAGAATTTTATGTAATTTAGTTTTGTGAATACAATATACATCGTCTAAAAAATGTGTGAACAGCCTCTGTATATATACATATATATATATATATATATATACACACACATATATATGTATATATATATATATATATATATATATATATATATATATATATATATATATATATATATATATATATATATATATATATATATATATGCTATGCGGGAGAACAGAACATATAATGTTCGAGAAGAGGAATCAATAAAAAAGGGTTTTTTTATCTCCAAAAAACCATTTGCCATAAAATTGCGAAATACTATTTTATTTACAATAAAATTAAAAATAATAATAACTGCCCTATAGTTATTTATACTATAATGGTTTTCAGTCGTTTACACAGATTATTCGATATTAAAAATGTAATCCCTTGGCATCATTAATAACTTGGAGTCTTTTTGCCACTAAATAATATATATTTTGTGTTATTTAATTAGATATTTTGGCCCATTCACTTTTGATCACTGATTCCAGTTTATCTGTCCTGGCCCTAATGTAACGCTTTCGAATTTTTACATCCAGAATGTGCTGCAAATATGCAATAACATTAAAATCAAGATACTGGCACGGTATAATTACTCTGCTTATGACATTATATAGCCGCCATTCTCGAGTAATAGGAGCAGCATATTTTGGATCATTATCCAGCAGGAAATAATAAGTGTTTTCATTTCCCGTTTTAGGCACTAGGCCATAAATTATACCTCAAAACATCAATATACCGCCTTGCATTCAAATTTCGTGTATTAAAGTGTAAGTTACCAATTCTAGAACATGACACGCACCCCAGCAGCATAACACGATCTCCACCATATTTAATTGTGAGTGAAATGTTTCTGTCCCGCATTAAGGGTGACGCCCAAACTGTGTTACAGCCAGCTGAGCTTAAAAGGCTGAATTTGCTGTTAGAAGTGAATAAAACATTTTCCAAAGAATCATCAGGTTCATTTATGTAAGTTTTAGAAGAGAGCAAGTACTTCTTCCTGTTATCATCCCCATTATATGGATACAGTGGAATTTCGATCGATCGCTTTCGGATCCATCGTTTTTCCGTATGTATCGTTCATTTTACCCAGTCCCAACGATCCTATTGCTTTGTTATGTTTCCACATCTATCGTTTTCCCGCATTTATCGTTCATTTCAATCGGTCCCTTGAAAAACGATAGATCGAGATTCCACTGTATATCCTCGGTACTCTGTCATAATGATTAAAACATTTCGAATGGTATATGTACACATTTACCTGTTGTTTCAGCAATGGTTAAAGCGCACGTTTGGGTTCTGGAAAGCAGTTCTTCAACAATGTATCGATGTTCTCTGTTTGATAACTTTTGGGACTTTCTGAACGGGCCATATTGGTTGCAGTTTCGTAGACTTCGTGCCACTTAATTACATACATAAATGTAGAATAGCATTTTCCTAATTCTTTGCTGATGTCACGATGACTTTTGACTTTAAAATGAAGTGAAATAATACCTTCCATCAGAGAGTTTATACGTCACTCTCTTTAGTGGACAATTTGTTATATAAGGCAAAAATTAAAGACCATACAACATTGTTCTTTCTTACATAACATTTGGTGAAGTCATTTAACAAAGCCGTCTAGGTGTCTGATTTGTCAGAATATATTAACTAATATTTTTGCAGCTTATCCTAAGTGTAAAAATACTATTTATGTCATAAACATGCATTTTCTGCCAGCAATTCTGCTAATTTTCAAATGTTAAAAGCTCCCCCTCACCTTAGTTTACTTAATTTGCGCAATAACACAGTTGTTACACAATATGATTTTAAATATTTACCCATTTCTACATAATGCAAGAGAAAAACTTTAAGTGCAAATACTCTTTGTCCCCACTGTGTATATATATATATATATATATATATATATATGTGTGTGTGTGTGTGTGTATATGTATAATTTGTGCCTTACATTAAAAAATACAAACGACGGATCTTTTAGCGCGGACTTCCTAGATATTGCTTTCGAAATAAAAAACAGTTTTTTATATATGTCAGTATACGATAAAAGAATAACGTTCCCTTTTAAAGTAATATCATTAACACACTGGTCATCAAACATTGCGAAGAGAATCTTTATCAACATTATCTTATGCCAGATACTAAGATTTTGCAGAATTTGTAATTCTAAGGAAGCTATTAGTAAACAATTTTTTATTTTTAAGGCGAAACAATATTATAATAATAGCATACCGTTGGACTTTTTAGAATGCTATATTGGGTCGGCCGCTACTAATTTGAATATTCCACTGCACACGTAAAGTATATGAATGGCCCGGGTTAAAGCCATTGGACGCCCGGGGCAGGATGGCTGCTAACGTATGTGATGGAACGACCGCACGTGTACTGGCTTACGCATATAAGGCATAGACGGATATGTTCATCGTTTCTAAATCGCCTGTTCTTTTGTACGAGCTCTGATGCCTGGATATGAAGAATTCTATTTTAATGCAGTTTATTCTGGTATGACTTTTTCGTTTATTTGCAGGGCTACAAGTGGTCCCGTGGGGTGGTGCTCATATTTCTTTTATAAACGGTTATTTTGTAGCACCTACCTACGACCGTCGTGTCATAATAATTTCTTTTAGTTTTTTTGTCTTCTAATTTAGCCATATTAATATAAAAGTTTTTGAATATGACACCATGGCGAAACCACTTGTGTTTGATTATGTTTCTTTGCTTTACCCACGGCTGATGAGCCAAGCAAAGACTGGTGATTTTCTTGATATTTTTCTTGATATTTTTGGCTTTTTACAGTCTAATTGCTTGTTTTTTTTTTTGTCTTTTGGGTGTTCATTCACCTATATTTCTATATTTCTATCTTTGAGTGCTAATGCACCTATGTTTTTGTTCTTTTTGTGTTAGCTGCTAGGCTGCGCCATGCATATGGCTATAGTATTTGCAAACTTTAGATAAACGATATATATATATATAACGACGATGAAATGATACGAGAATGGGAAGAAGTTGGAAAATTTAGAAGGAATTCTTTTAAAGGGCGGGAGTATTGAAAGTTGTGTTAAACCGAAATATTTTATTGTGCATATATATATGTATGCATAATAAAGTATTTCGGCAGGTATCCAGAAATTAACTTTGATGGATATTTGTCAAAACGTGTTTGAAATATTTGGATTTTATTGTTTTAATAAAATCATGTTTAGAGTGTCAAAATGTGCGAAGAATGAATTCGTCACAGATCTGCAACGTCGGAAATTAAGCTTATGCTTGGCAAATAAGCGCACGGAACTGCTACCTTAATGACATATGGGGCTTTTCACACAGTGTAAATATTTCGAAGCTTTATTTCCAGCACAGAAAAATCGGTTCTTTGAGCTTCAGGATTTCTCATTTCTTTAAGATGGAGAAGGATGCATTTGGGCTCTGTTAAATAATGAATATGATTATTATTCTCCCCAATATTTTAAATAACTAAAACAAATGCACAACAAGTAGTAGTTGTTTCTGGTGTTTCAAATTTCTAGATGATCTAAAAACATAGAATTTCAGAATGAACAACTGTTTTTCGTTATAATACGGCCACTGTCTGTGATCCGTACAGCAGTGCTTGTGTATGTGTTTGTATTTGCATATAATAAACAACAAATTCCTAATCTAGCTGGAGACATTTGATCGTGATAGCTGTTGACAGCAACGACTTCGGAACAGGTCTTTTGCTTCCATACATGATACGGTGTAATCTGGTGAAAACAGTTTGTCTAGATGTCATCGGAGTTGATCCCTGATTAAGAATAGCTCTAATCTGACGTACTGTTGCCCTTCTGTTGGACTGGATTAGCCTGGAAATTCTTTTTAAACTCGAGCACCGAGCAGCCGGTGACGACCATCTCCCATACTTACTCCTTTGAGACCTGGTGGTATGGTACCAAACTAGGTAGAGTGGACTACCTGTTTGGTAGTCTATTCTTTCAACATTTGAACGACAGCTTCTCTCGGGTACTTCACAAGCAAAACAGTTTCGTTAACACTCGTTCCACTGCTTCAATCACCCACAATAATTCCACATTCAAAGTCCGTTAAATTCCCTTTTTGACCAACACCGTCACAATAAATAGACTTCAAATGTATTTACTGTAGTCCAGCAATCACTTTAATACCAATCTCACCCTCTAGCAGCAACAGCGGTAGGTCAAAACTGATGTTAAAAAAATTGTTAGGTGGTCATAATAAACAGGCCACTCCGTGTATATATAAGTTAATGGTTCCCTAAATTTTCAATTTTTTTTCATATCAAAGAGTTAAATTGGTCTAAATTGCTTACATATATTTAGGAGTGACAACACATCAATATGGTAATGATTGTTTCTTTTCGGTTTCTCAAGGATAAAGATAGGAATTCTGACATTTAAATGCTTTGGTCGTTTTCTATTTCTTAGAGATACTGTTGAGCGAAAATAAGTGTACTAAACACATATTCGTCTCTTATTCCGTAGTTAAACACAGTCTTGGTTAAAAAATTGAATTATATGAACTCTATATGTTATTCTGTAATGATCGTAATACACGCAAACTCGAGAAAGGAATTTGGTCGCTTTTATTTCCTCTTTTACTTAAAACCACGTGTCTATAGATGGAACACATAGAGTCATCAAATCATGCGTAATTGTGTTTGGATTTTTTAAGTAATTACTCAGCCTTCATATAAACATTTTCCCAAAACTTTTCCTAAGTTCTGTGTAATTAACATATTTCCTCATTTATCAATTCTAACTTCTCTATGACTGCTACTGAATTTTGCATCAACTATTTTACATCATACTTGGTGTTTAGTTTGAGATTAGATTAAAAACAAATGCTTCTAAATACACAATTTTTGCTAAAGCTAACATACTTTGAAAATTCTTTTAAAAGCGAAGTGAAATAAAGGCCTCAAATCCCTATTCATAAAGGGCTATTTTGAATTTTATTTAGGGGACTTGGGTCCTTAATATAATTAAGGAATCTTTTTAATATTACTGACGAATAAAATTAAGGAGATTACTTAGGAAAATTACTAGCAAGAAATTTTTAGTTATTTTAGAATGGGTATATGAAGGTTTTATTGCTTAAGAAAATAATAGTGGAGTGTGACATTAATTTCTTAGGAAATAACACATGGGGTCATCAAAGCCTGTATAATTGTGTTTAGGATTTTAGTAATTACCCTACCAACCTATAAAAATTTTCCCAAAAAATGCTTCCTAAATTCTCTGCAATTAATATATTTCCCCATATATAAATTCCAATTTCTGTACAACTGCAACTGAATCTTGAATCAAATATTTTACATCATACTTGACGTTGAGTTTAAGATTAGATTAAAAACAAATGTCAATAAATACAGAATATTTGTTGAAACTAACATGCTTAAAAAACTCTTTTAAAAGCAAAGTAAATTAAGGCCTCAAATACCTCTTCATATAGGGTTATTTTGAGTTTTATATAGGGGACTTATGTCCTTAATAAGATTAAGGACTCAATTTTATTGAGGAAATTCCTTAAGTAAAATTAAGGAAACTCCTTAATATTACTATGAAATAAAACTAAGGAGATTCCTCCTTAAAATAACTAGTAAGACATTTTAAGCTATTTTATTAAGGTTATATGAAGGTCTTATTGCTTAATAAAATTATTAGGGGAATGTGACACTTATTCGTTAGGAAATAACACCAATGACAGAATTTAGTACGAGATTCCTTTTGATGACATATCAGCGCACGATTCATTTGAGCCACAGAAATTATCAATGCTTGCATCGGGAACTCGAACGAGGTCGGCAGTATCAACTGCATGCAGCTAACGAACCAATTAAAATGAGGAATATGATTCATGACCCAGCACTGCTTTGTCCTGAACGGTGATAACCAGGAACCCAATGTGAAAGAGGTAGAAACATAAAAGCAGACGAGAATTTAATCAATATGGCATAAATATTTGAATGAAACATTATCATAGATCTCTCATAGTGTTGAATGATGCAAAAAGTCATTTTTGCAAAATTCTAAAATCATATAAACAGAGTTTTAAATTTGTTCAAATGTGAATGGCTTGAAATAACAATAGAGTATGGATTTCTGTATACAGCTTTTATTAGTATAGTGAAGTTAGGAAATGATTTTTTTAGTGTTAGCTTGGAAAAGAATCAAATATAATATGACGGAATACAATATATAGAGTTTGAAGTAAGGTAAATGTAATTATTGGTAAAGCAATTTAGTCCAAGTGTTTAACAGCTTGGTTTTACTGCTGGCAGCTTGTCACTTTCAACGATCTTATTCCCATAATGAATATTTTCTCACATTTCGGATCGAAAAATTCAAATATATGTATAGCAAAGTGTCTCTATGTATGTATGTATGTATCGTATACAAATCTACATTTCTTGACGAATCTGGTTGAAACTTCGTATACTTATGTTTTGAAGCCTTAGGATAATTCTAAGGTAAATTTGGAAGCTTTTAAATAATTATAAATGAATACGATTTTTTAATATTTCATCTCCAGGCGTTGGAATCAACCATTCTTCAAAACTGCGCATGCCCACAAATTGGATGTTAATTCTAGATGTTGTGAACGCTATTTTCCTTATTGTATTATTTTTTGATTTATATTTTGCAAAATTAAATTTCTATGTAATTCATACGATATTTACGATGTGATGTTTGACTAGGAGACAAAAAATGTCTCCAATACAAAATATCGCCAATGCGGTCCTATATCGAAGCTGTTCCTATTATTAGCATAGATTATTAATTTTATTACTTATTTTATGTTATTACTTTAACTAACCGGGCTCAATCCCAATATACGGTGCCGCATATTTTTTTAGATTTTTGCCAAATTGGCGATAAATGCCAAATATGGTTTGTATTTGTTAATTCCTTTTCTGTTAGCCGTTTATTGCTATGTTGGTTAAAGATGTTGTTTCTAAATATCAGGGGAGGAATTTAAGATCGGATGATATTTTTTGAATTTTTGTGAGCGTAGCGGAGTGAAGTAAGAGTATCTGAGAAAAGCGAAGATCCCGTGTTTCGCCTACGAGTTTCATAAAGTCAGCAGTAAGTTTGTTTTCCAATTTATTTGCTCTTTCTTGGTCGCCATATTTGTTTACATTTCGCAGTTTAAGCCTAGCAGATATCCGAACGGTGATGGTACCGTGTATTGGGCATTAACTTTTAATTGTAATTTTCATCGCAGTTTTATTTTAGGCAAAATTTTACAGAGTAAATGTTTTAATGAGTATATATAATATATATATATATATATGTATGTATGTGTGTGTGTTTGTGGGTTGTGTGGGTGTATACATATATATATGTAATATTCCCATTACATCATGTCCTTAAATTATAACCTAAATAGTAAAAACTAGCTCATATTTACATGGCTGGAGCTAGATTCATCATGAAAGGAATAATAATTCGATTTAAATGCCTTCGGGTCAAACTTAATAGTACATCGTTTATTAGGGAAAAAAAAAAAATCCGTTCATTCCAGAAGAACGGCTCGGAATAATATCACCTTTCAACATTAAACGCGAGAGGGCGAAAAAAACAAACAAACATGTAGCTATTATTTGTAGGGTCAGCAGATTTAAGGGGCTCGCGAAGCTGATCCATTCCCGAATTCGGACATATACACGTGTAAAAATACAAAGGTATACGATTCTTGGGGAGTTTTGTGGCTAAGGGTTTTAAAGCGATAAATTAATATTACTGGGTATTGGATGTAGGAAAGGGAGTTTATATGCTAGATTGGAGGGCATAATATTTAAGATATTACTTACACACACACACACACACACATATATATATATATATATATATATATATATATATATATATATACACAGTGGAATCTCGATCTATCGTTTTTCAAGGGACCGATTGATATGAACGATAAATGCGGGAAAACGATAGATGCGGAAACATAACAAAGCAATATGATCGTTGGGACTGGATAAAATGAACGATACATACGGAAAAACGATGGATCCGAAAACGATCGATCGAGATTCCACTGTATATATATATATACATACGAGCCCGCTTAATGGAATAGCCAATTTGCCACGAAAAATTATTCTAATAAGCGGGATATTCCATTATCCGGAATCACATTGACACGACCACAATGTTTAAAGTTACAGTTAAACCTAGGAAGCATTAAAAATTACCTAAACCATATGCATATTTAAACTATTATAATTAAGAAACAATTTAAACACATTAAAATTTATAAAATTGATGAAAAATGAGCTAATTTTATTGTAGAATATACAAATTTCCCTTAATTTTTTGGAAATAATTTCAGTGTTACTTACTTATTTGTTGCTAAAGAAGTCGGATATTTTAGACTGTTTACTGTTATGTGAATGCAGCAAATCTGTTATTTGATTTTCTAGTTAATAAAATAAATGAAAGTTTGCATTTGATTTCGTTTCCAAGAAACGTCTTATAATTTCAAAAGCGTTATTAACTTCAACATGTGACGGAACCTTTTTAATGGTACATTCTTCATCAAATTCATCTTCATCGACTTCGCTTTGATCAAATTGAGGATCTGAAGTTTCACCACATTCTACCAAGTCATTGTCGAAGTTTACAAAATTGGAAAAATTTTCTTCTGTCTTTCCTTCTGGTGGTAAATCATTTGCATTTGTAATTGATTCATCATTTAATTCATCATTTGTTACGTCTGTTGAAAATTTTCATTTTACGAAACAACTTTTTATTGCGTCAGAGGAAATATTATTCCATGATTTGTTCATCATATGAACAGCTGTAAGAATTGAAATGTTTCTAATAATTTTACTAGTTGAGCTATTGATAGAAAATCCACTAGTATCATCTATGCAAGCTATCATCTTTTTAACGATTTCTTTTGTAAAATTCCTCTTAAAAAGTGATATAATTCCCTGGTCCATTGGCTGTAAAATAGCTGTCGTATTCGGAGGCAAAAAATGAAATGCTACATTTTCTAGTCTTACGTCGACTCTGTGGGCTTAAGAATTATCGATAAAAAGGATAGCTTTTCCTTTCATCTTATTCGTCTCATTGTCAAATGACACTAACCAATTTTGAAAGAAATTATCAGTCATCCAAGCTTTTGAATTCGCTTCGTATTTAACTGGAAGGGATTTTACACCTCTAAAACATCGTCGGCTTTTGGATTTCCCGATTACAAAAAGAGGCATTTTATGACTGCCGTCAGCATTACTACAGCATAAAACTGTCAGTCTGTATTTCGGGATTTTTCATCCAACAACTTTTTCGCCTTTTAAGCACAAAGTCCCATCAGGCATTGCTCTGTAATAAAGGTGCTGTTTAGTCACAGTTATAGATACAAGATGAACTGTAGTCTTGTAATAAAGCAGGTAATACTACATTTTCGAAGAACTGGTAGCGGCTTCATCAGCATCACTTGCTTCACCTTGAATTTTTATGACAGAAATTTGGTTTCTTGCTTTCCATCTGCACAACCAACCATTTGTAGCTTTAAAATCAGTTATATTTAACTGTTGTGCTAAATCTTCAGCTTACTGATTCAATAATAATCTACTAATAGGAACATTACAAGCTCGTTTTCCAGCAAACCACTGAAAAAGAGAATCTTCAACTTCAGATTCTTTTCCAGTATGTTTTGGTTTTTGATTAAGATTTTTATTGCATTTCCAGTCGTTCAAGACTTTTTCTTTATTTTTTACCAATTTCGAAACTTGAGCTTGGGATATCTCAAACTTTTTTGAGAGTTCTAATTGCGTACACTTATTTAATTTTGCAAACTCTATGACTTTAACTTTTTCTTTTAAAGTAAGATCTTTTCGTCTCAAAGACATTGTAAGCACAAGAAAGATTACTGATTTCACGAAAGCGAACTGTCGAACTAATCACCGTAGAAAATGTACAGTTAAATGTTCAAGGCTAGTGACCCTCAAGTTGCGCTTCTCCGAAGAGATTCGTTACAGTTGGTAATCCACTTCCCCTTCAAGATAAGGACCTGTTGATGTTCCACATTCCTTCACACACACAAATCCTCTCATTTTCTAGCTCTCATTTGGGGGTGAAGCTTATTGTTCATTCTCTGAATAGGGAAACGTAGGCTCAGCGGCCGAGCAATATGGGGAGGGAGGGTGGGGGCTAACAAAAACAGCAACAACTATGAATTGCCCTTCAAAATTGAAGAAATCCCCGTTTCCTGCGATTGGACACTTTCTGCGAAGTGACAAAATTGCTTTGAAAGACATTCAGTTACTGCACATTCATTATTGCACTTTACAGGAAACAATTCTTAAAAGAAGTGTGCGAAATAGAAAAAGATCGATACTGTCATCGCTAAAAGTTATTCCTTTAAGCGGGATAACTTCAAAACAATATATTCCATTAACCGGGAAATTTAACACAGAAACAAATTACTACGGTTTGGTACATTGAAAATTTATTACATTAAACGGGATATTCTTTTAACCGATATTCCATTAAGCGGGTTTGACTGTATATATATATATATATATATATATATATATATATAACCAAATTCAAATATTTAAGAAAAATAAACCCCACAATAACTACCACTATTTGAACTTCCCAGCCCCAGAGAGCAAACACACGAGCCACAGTGACCGCACAAGCATTTTCCTTCCATCAGTATGATGTAACAAACTATTTCGTACAATAGACCGGTAACTACAGCATGGCTGCGTTCATCCTGTCACTGTACAGGTGTGTGATGTTTGTGGGGAGATCTCATTCGCTCTGAGGTAAGACAGGTATGGGGCGTAAGTGTCGTGAAAGCTGCTTTCATGGGTACCGCTGCGTGGGGTTGCAGTGTTGCCACTTTAAAGTTCCATCCCTCGTAACATCACTCATGTGGCGTTATTTGCTATAAACTGCCGAAGCCGTTCTTTTAAGTTTTCCATCACTCTTCTAGATTATTTCTGGGAGACTGGTGGTAACTTTCTCACGAATAGCACACTCATGGACTCGTTGCACATTTTCAGGTGTTTTACTGTTCCAAGAACGACCCCTTTGTTTCCTTGGTAATGCAGACCCATTTGCTCTCCCGTTTGAAACCCATCGCAGGATTGTTTTTCGATCAGGAACGCTATCAGTTGCATAGCGCATCCTAAATGCCATCTGTTTCGCGTTATTAGGTCTGTGTACCCCTAGAGGGCGCGAACAGCACTGCTTTTCCTGATTGGACACTATCCAACGCCAGGGAGACAGCTGTTTCCTGATTGGTCAATATCTATCACCAGGGGGCTCTGACGTCATCCAATATTCCCGCCCACTTCCGGATCCACTTGTTCCGCATGTTGCAGAACTGTCATTTTTTTCTACTCGCATTTGCAGAATCGTTCTTTTTAAAGAGCGCCTTGATAACGAAACCTCGATATTTACCCGACCAGCTCATGGTGGTCATACTGGCTACTACAAAATCCTCTCGAAATATGGCCACCTCTCACGCTGTCCTAACAAACCATTCCCTTACAAGTGCCCTTCAGAAATATGGAGGACCCTTCTGTTGTACCCTGTAGTTACCACCACTGACAACCAACATCTGAATTTGGAGTTGAAACTCAAGCTGACAGTTGAATAACGAACATTCTAAGGAAGAATTCGGGATAGTTAACCTCAGTGCGTAATGATTCGTATATTATGACAAACTTTCAAATTTTCATTGATATTTCCGATATAGAAACATCAAGCAACTAATGAAAGATTAATTTATGAAGTCATCCAGAAAGCATAAATGATTAGAATATTGACAATCAGAAATATAGTCGGTTTTTATAGGTTTAAGTGACGTTACTGACACAATGTGATGATTAAAAAATATGTAAGATGCTTAAGGCTGATGTGTACTAATACTATTGGAATGGCTCCCTCAATGTTAACTTATGGAGAAAATGCGGCTACTATTTACAGCTACATAAATGCTGATAATCCAATGAAAATGGTATTTTCAGATAGCCTGAACTTTTCCGCACCTTTGTGTTCATTTTATAAATTTCGTCCACCAAAGGAATTTATGAGTACTTAAAATACACCATACCTGATTCCCCCCTCCGAATAATTTAAATTTTAAAATATTATTTGCATTTAAACATGAAAAGTTCCCCAAGGTGTAAGATTTCTTTCTCTGTTACGGAGTACAATTTTTAAAAAAATCTTTAAATTCAAGTCGGCAATTCTTGGACACATTTTCTCCATAGGTTATAACCTCTTCCACCCCAGACGTACACTGCGTACGTCACAATTTTATCGTAAAACCCCTACCAGACATACTCCCCTTACGAGATGTATAACATCTAAGTGATTGTTCTTGTTTGAGTTTGTGGTAAAAATTATAAATTCATGGTTTGGTCACCTACGTATTTACTTCATGGTTGGGTTAGAGAACTAGCCATCTAGTCCCAGATTATTCTATTCACATTTGGGAATAGGGTTTGAAGGGACTAATATTGAGGTGGACGAATGCAATGGGGTTAGTACAGACCAGCCTCAATACAATATTCAATCCATCAGTCAATTTGCATTTAAAATAAATTGATTTATTTTGACACGGTTGCACAAAGCAACATGCTAACACTAAAAAATGCCCTTTGAATTTCGTTTAATTAATGCAAGCAGTGTTTATTTATCTTTCATCCCTTGAGTGGGTCGATAAAATGATGTCCAAGCATGCTTGGGAACTAACTCTAGGGGTCCCGCGTCAGGTTGACCACTTGACTGCGACATATGCTGTATGGCATCCCAAGCCCACGCTCAAGAAAGCGGAGATGGGCATCATCGGCCTTGGTTCACATTCGGACTGCTGTGCCATGAGTTTAGTTTTTATATTTTTAGTGCTTATTTACTATTTCGCTTATATATTGCACTGCAACCCGGTTCGGATCCTGGTCTTCCAGGTGGTCATTATAGCAGTACTGTTAGGAAATATGTGGCAAATATTCATGAGGTGAAAAACAGTAGTGTTATCGGAAAAAAACATAAATGGTTAAATAAATGTTACCCTAACATCAAATGTTGTTAGCCTGTAAAAGAAACTAGTTTAATGTGAAGAAATTTGTCACACGAAGTTTTTCATACGTAGAAGAGATAATTCAGTTAGTACAACAAACACCGCGGGTGACATGATGCGATTTTCGGTCCAGGCAGGCGGTTGTTGCGGTCCATGCAAATGAACACGTTAATTTAATCGCTCTTGCATAAAACACAAATCGATTAACCAAAGAAATTTCGCTACAATCAGAAACATGTTTTATGTTTCTTAAACGTTTTTTCAAAACGGAATATATCTAAAATTTCTGTTAATTTCTTTTCATAAAATTTCAGAATGTCCCACTTGGACTTTCTATATCTGTGGTTCTCAACCTTCTCGTTCTCTCGAGATCACATCGAAGTTTTCGGAGATCATGGCGGGCACAACCAATGGTTTTTCGTATCACCAATTATCATTATTTACATAATAGAAATACTTCTTATTCAACAATACTTTATCAATCTTCTAATATTATTACTAGGAATATGTTTGAGAAATAATAAAAAATGAGAAGAAACGTAAATAAAATTTTGACTATTTTATTTTTTAAGTTAGTTACATGGAAATAAAAAAATAAGTAGTACAAATCGGTTTATCACTTATACTTTATTTAAAATTTAATGATATTTTTGACTTCCCACTCAAATACCTAATTTTTCGTAATTGGGAATATAAGGTGATATTCCCGTTCTTAAGCAATCGTCCAGATATTCATCATTAAGTTGAGATCTGCGTTTTTTTATTTTATAATATTCCTTGCTGAAAATAAGGGTTTGAACAAACATGTTGAACCAAAGTAATATTTTATTTCACAGAAAGCATTTTTAGATTAAAATTTTTTAATAATAAATAATAGTAAATAATAAAATATGTAAAATAAATTTCAAAATAAATTTGGGTTCATTCCAACACTAAATCATTACGTTACAGGTCAAATAATCTGATTTTACATTGTTGGTCTTGCAATTTACAAGTAATGCAAACACTAGATGTTTGAATTTATGTCATTTGCCATCTGATTTCCCAGTAAGTATGTATTATGTTGCTAAAAAGCTGAAATGCGCAATGCATGTTAACGTGTCAATAATTATTTGTCCTCTGTCAAGACAAACACCATTAGAGAAATCACCTTCATTTTAAAAAATATAAGTATTATTGAAGAATTAATTAAAATATCTAATGTCTCATGTTTTGCATGGTTAGTTGAAATCTATAAAAATACCTTAATTTGACGTTTTTCTGGTAAAAGAAATATCTAAATTTACGAGTGCCTATCACTTTCAGTACTGCATGCATTCATAAAAAATATTTACTTTTGACAGTTATTAAATACTCATTATAAACATTTAAACATTATAAGCAGATTATAACAAAATGATATGTTACCTTGCCCCAAACAATACATACAACATAGCTTCAACAATCTGATTACAATCTGTTGCATACTTAAGTTGCAATTTAAGCTACTTGAATATAGATTTCTTGATAAATTAGAAAGAGATATTTCGATAGATAAACGTTTTGTAATAATGTTCAACTCTCCCAATTTCCATTTCGGGAACAAAATTGTGTGTCTGGATCACTCGTTAGAACACAGTCGCATAATTAAACGAAATTATACAATTTTCACCACATGTTCACTTAATTGCAGATGTACCAGATGGATGGAATCAGTTTCCAGACAGAAGTAAGTATTTCGCGAGACTTCAGCATCGTTTTCAAAATTTGGAGAGAGGAACTTCTCAACACAAACATTACGAGATTAAAAAAATCTGCGCCTTTTTGACGCTATAGTTTTCCTCGAGAAAATATATTCAAAATTCACCTTATTTTTTAATGTTTTATTTTATAAATTTACAAAATTGCAATATCTGTATATAATCTCTCTCTCTCTCTCTCTCTCTCTCTATATATATATATATATATATATATATATATATATATATATATATATATATATATATATATATATATATATATATATATATATATACATAAGTTCCGTAACTGAATGACTGACTGACAGAAAACGCACAGTCCAAACCGCTTGACCTAAAGTGTTGAAATTTTGCATGGAGATTCTTTTTACAATGTAGGGGTGCACTAAGAAAGATTTTTGAAAAATGCTTCTTAGATTTTTTAAAATAAAATTTTTAAGCTGTTTTTGTAACATTCTTTAAAGTTTGCTTTTAAAATCATAATCTGAGGGTTATAAAATTTATATCACGAGAAAGATCATAAAAAATTCCTTTAAAATGAAATCTTTTTCGCATCTTTTCCAATATTTTCTGATTTTTGGTGAATTTATAAAGATTAAATTTTAGAATTTCATTTATTAAATGCTGATTACGTGGTTTCTTTTCTTTTCGTGATACTTTAAACTAATTTTGCGTCACGAAATAGACAAAAAAATATTTTTTTCTTGCTAATGCAGCAGACGATTGGACATTAACCCAAAAATATTAAAATACAGTAAAAGAAATGTTCCTCAAACTGTACTATATTAACTGTACTATATTCTTTAGTATGTTCTATTAGATTTAATTTAATATTTTCTTCTACATTATTTTGTCTATAAAAATATCCCTTACGATTTTTTTATAAATATATATATATATATATATATATATATATATATATATATATATTGACATTAATTGCATATATTGACCGTAGCGAAGCACGGGTATTCAGCTAGTTTTTCATAAAACTGAAGTTTAGTAATTTGAAATGAAACAAATAATTAGTTATTAGATTGATTTATACTTTATACAATTAAGTTTAGCCGTTAATTATCTGTCTGGTTTTTGTTAATTCCAAGGATTGTAGAAAAAAGACGAAAAACAGGTTACAAATTTGCTATTCAATTTTAACAGAAAAATCTATGTAAAAGGGTATAAATATGTTAGTTCGTAATTGATGTTTAAAAGATATACTTAGATTTTTGCCTTAAAAAATCGACATTTTATTTTAAAACTGCTTCACAATAGTTGAATTATAAAAACAGGGAAAACGTTGAAAGGAGAAAATTGTATAAAAAGGAATGGAAAAAGAAATTCAAACTAAAAAGGAAAACTACAATTAACGAGATTTTTTTCTACTTCATGCTTATTTATATCTTTTTGAACAGCTTGGATTCGTTTGTAAAATGAGCGATATTTTCCAACATCTCTTTTAAATTTTTTCTATTATTTTCAAAGAATAAGATTTAATTAAAATACCTCGTTGGAATTAATGAGTAGATTTTCTTTCATTAATAAATTTTTCTGCTTAAATAAAGACTGCATGAAATAATTAAAGTCAGTTTAAGTAAAAATGAAATATTTAAATCATATTCCTAATGTACTTTTCATTTTTATATATATAAAAAAATCCCTCATAAAATATTAGCTCGTTGAGTTTAGCACTTACAGAAAATAATTTACGTCTTATAATAAGAAATATTTAATCCATGCATACATATTCTATTTAAGATAGTTTACGGGTAGGAGCCACAAAGATTTCTAAATGTTTTAAATAAGAGCAAATTTTTGTTAATATCCTAAGTAATAGAAAAGAGGCATGACATTCCGTGAGTTACAAAAGTGAGTTATTTAAGTCAGTTATAAACACACATACATACAAATATAAGTAAATAAATAAATAAATAAATATATGTAGTGTTATTAATACCAAGAGTAGTATTTTTATTTAAACACATTTATTAGTTCTTGGTTAAGCATAAATATGTACAATTTTACAAACTTCCAAGAGCAACACAGATTACTTCCAACAGGTTACATCGTACTTGCTAGGCCTTTTTTTACACTAATTCAGAGCCTTAAACGAACTTATTGCTCGTTATTTCACTGTTGCTAGGAAACCTGTTGCTATGTTTAATCTGTTGCCACGCGGTAAACACCGATTTGAGAAATCTTAGTTTTCACTTTAAAATGTTTTACTTATATATTATATACACACACACAAATAAATAAATGAATAAATATATATGAACTTATTTATTTACACGCAGTATGTAGTTTCTGAACATGCTGAGTTGCGATAGAAACATGAATCTCTTACATACCCCCACACGTTCACGAAACTTCAGCTTTTTTGATTTTTTGTTTCATTAATATGGGACAGAAAATATCCTGTTACGCTTGATATCAAGAGTAAATTTCCTCTAAAAAGGGATATCAAGTTAAGGGAACTGTATAGCCAAAAGGAAGAGACATTTTGAAATCCTTAAATTAAATTACCCTTAAATTTATATTGACCATAGTGCAATGTTCAGCCATTAAACTAACTCCAAGAAAGTCTCTATAGGACAGTTAAATCCTGTATTTTGTATGAGTGTTATGCGTGTCGTCATGTCATGAAATCAATTTAACAGTCTGCGACTTTGGCTTGAAAGTCACTGCTGAAATATATATTTGATAGCCATAAAGACACCCTTTATCTCAAAAAGATAGAATATTTAGATCTTAGAACCCCTTATCCCCAAAACCTAGAACTATAAATATTTCAGATTCTGTATTTTTCTAGACTTAGGGATGTTTGGATATGCACGAGAAATCATAGGGATAGGTGAGAAGTGCAAATAAAAACTTCATTTATGGTTCATATATCTTTTGCCTGAATGTCATTCATGCAATATTATTAATAACTCTGTGCATGAAACAAAGTTAGCGTAAGTTGAACTATTGAGAGATCTTAGGTGTCTGTATTTCCCGTGTAAGGAATCGATAGATGTTAAGTCTTAATTGCATATTTCTTAGTCAGCTTGACCGCTTGTGCTATTAAAATATAAAGGTTTCCTGCCTCTCAGAGAAGGATATTCAGCTTTTTGACACTTCCAGCAATTTTTCTGCTTCAGAGAGAGGAGAAAAATTTAAAAAAATCTTGAATATTGCACCATAGGTCTGGCGTTGCAGACAAACTGGCAGCAATTGAATGTCTAAGTCCCATACGAATGAGTGAAGCCAGGTGCGGCAATTTTTCATCTCTGGCCTCTGTCAGCGATTGAAAGTTTTGAATTTCAAAGTTGTTGCTATTGTTGTTGTTGTTGTTTCAAACGCCCCTGGCCGGAAGGATTCTAGACCAGGTCCATATAGGCTGAGAGTTTACTGAGGGGTGCAACCCCGGTTTATAATGGCCAGATAATAGGGTCCAGAGCCCGATTTACCCATGTGCCACCTCAATTTTGACCGAGCAACCCCAGGGGTGACATCTGGGGGATCGTACCCTCTCCCACCCTACTCTGACCTCACAGAGGGTCTTTCTGGTTTACGGATTTAACGGGCCTATATCCGGTCTAGACATGGAGGTATTTAATAGCGCTTGTTGAGGTTTGATCCGAGCACCCTCAGAACCGAAAGCCAACGCTCTACCATAAGGCTACCTTTGGCCCTGAATTTCAAATCCTCTCAGGTATTAGAATATGGGTAAGGTATGCATAATGTAAATCCTATACCATTAAAACTGACAATTTCTTCTTCCAACCTTGCATATTTCGATCAACATATGACACTTTAATCCCGTTTTAAAATATGTAGTCAACGATGCTTGGGAAAAAATAAATTAGATTCGATAAATTTCTTTTCTTATGCTAATATTAGCTACATCGTTGTATACGATAACTTCGAGAGCAGTCATCATATCTGAGAATATCCTAGATCTTAAATGTTGCTTCTCTGTTCACATCTTAGGTTTATATGTTTAGTTTGAAAGTTTTATATGTTTAGTCTGAAGATAATTACATAATCGTAAAGAAGAATAAATGGTACGTCACATCTACTTAAGGGCTATATAAATGCACAGTTTTGCAGTTGCGCACATTCTATAAACAAATGGTGTGAAAATGAACATGCTTGCTGTAGGTTTTTATACGAACATACTCTGTTCCATTATACACGGAAAATATAAGATTGTTTATGTATACATACACACACATATACGGTTATATATATGTGTGTGTGTGTATGTCCAGACTGTGTTAAACATATATATGTATTAAAATTCATAAGAATATGATATAATAAAACTGTGGTGACACATAACTTTTCATATGTTCATTTAAATTATAATCCTGAAATTTTTGTTCTTTATTCTAATAATCTTTTATTTGAAAATATATATTTTAACTACATAATGCTATTTTTTTATATAAATACATTACTTTTACCCAATCTAAATTTTCTTATTAATTGTTGTTGTTGTGGTTTAAAATGCGGGACATTTGTCAATGAAAACATAAGTACATAATCCGACAGAATCGTTGGTTGCTTTCAATATGGACACCGTATAGGTGCACCAACACCCCGTGGTGCCAACTAAATTTTGAACGAACACGCTCACCTGGGGGGGGTCGTGCATTCTCCCACCCTCTCTGACCTCATATAAGGACTTTCCGGTCTGCTGATTTAACGTGTCCATATCCTGCTTAGACTTGAAGGTGTTTAATGACGTTAGTCAGGATTCGAACGGAGCACGCCCAGTTCGAAGGCCAACGCGCTGCCACGAGGCTACCTTGTTAGAAATGCACAATGTGATTGATTTTTCCTGAAATATATCTATTAAAAGCAATATTTGTTTTCGATTATAAAAGCATTTTTCTCTTATACTATACATCCTGTGATTCTATGAAAAGTTTTGGTGAACTTTTGAAAATTAAAAATTTCAGGCTTTGTAAAATTGTATGCCACAGTCAAAGAAATAATCAAATAGTATATTGCAGTAAATCTGGGATGAATAGGTTAGATTCGACTACTTAACTTTTCTCACTACTAATACAATATATCTAATTGTGTTAGACCAGTGTGGTCCAACTTTTAATTTCCCGAGGGCTAATAAAACTTTAGTACAGGAAGTGAGTGTCAAAGACATTACAGAAAGAAGATTAATTGTATATTGTATTAAAAAACTTTTATTAAAATTTATTTTATAAGAAGTTTAATATACTAGTTTAATATACAACTTCATTTTACAGTCGAGAAATCTATGTGATGTTTGGCACTGCTTTTCTGATACAAATTTATCAATGTCCACTGTAAGTTCAGTAAGGCAAAGTCTCAGGCTTGATTCCAGTGAAGCACTTTCAATTCGATTTCTCGTTTTCAATTTAATTTGTTTGAGAGCAGCAAAAGCACTTTCGCACAGGTATGTACTGCCAAACAGCGGGAAAGTTTGCAGAGAAAATTTAAGCAGTTTAGGAAAACATTCTCCAGAAATCAGTTTCCGGAATTTTTCAGGGACATCACACTTTTTAGTTTGGTAGAAGGGTCTGACTGAAGATCACAAATTTCCATTTGAAGGCCGCAGGGCACCTCACTCACTTCAATATCCATGGTGTTGTTGAACAGTGCAAATTTTGGTTTTAGGGAGTCAAAATCCTGAAATCTGTCCTTGGACTCTTTCTTGATATCTATTATTATTTCATGAAACATACTAAAATTGGTGTCACTTTTTTCTTCTTTCATCTGCTGAAAAGATGGGAAGCGTGCCGTCTTATTTGCCTTCAGTGCAATTTGCATTACATCAAGTTTTTTGCGGAAGCCCACAATATGTCCATAAAGCTTGGAGGTATTTTGTTTTCTGCCTTGTAGTGTCAGGTTAAATTCATTTTGATGGGATGTTAAATCTGTCAGAAAAGCAAGATTATTTTAAAATTGGATTTCTTCCAGATTTTCTTGATACTCATGACCAATGTTTTCATTTCTGAGAAAAGCAAGTATTTCATTCCTCAACCAAAAAAACTGTTGCAGACAATTTCCAGTACTTAGCCAGCGTAAGCACACTAGTTATCAAAAATTAAGGAAAAATCACAAAAAGAGGGATAACACGTTCAAAACTAGGCCAATCTGTTTAAAATTTTAATATGTTGTTAAGTAAAAGGTGCTGAATAATGCTACATTATGCAAAATAGTGGTGCTGCAGTCGGAATACGTCATTTGCGAGGAGCATAAAAGTGCATGTCTCAGAGCGAGGGAGCTATTGTCGCTGCGAGGCAGAGATTAGACATCTGGCACAGCCAAATTGTAACAATGACCTCCAGGCATCATTTGACCGAAGAACTGCAATGGCGAGCTATTGAGAGACTATAGGCAGGACAAAGTCAGACAGAAGGGGCCAGATGGCTAAATATGAGTCCGTCTGTGGTTCATAGACTTTGGCAACAATTTCTAACCATGGATTCGGCACCCAGGAGGTTCAGCCAAGGACGGTCATAAGCTACGACGAGTGCCGATGACCGATATTTGTCATTATGCGCAGGAAGGAATAGAACCGCAACTGCGTCTGAACTCAGATCATACCTCGCTGCAAACTCCGAAACGTTGGTATCAACATCAACCGTGCGTATAAGTATTCACGAAGGTGGTCTTTTTGCGAGGAGACAAGCCATTTGCGTCCCGCGCACTTCACGCCATAGGCGGGAACGTTTGCATTGGGCATGTCAACATGTCCACTGGACGCGTGAACAATGGAGAGCTATTTCATTTACGGATGAGTCCAGGTCAAACTCCAAAGCGATAGTAGGCGTATTTTGATTTGGAGAGAACCTGGAACTCGTTTTCATACATCACACATCCGTGAAAGAGATGCATACGGATGATGCAGTGTCTGTGTTTGGGGTGGCATTTCTTTGGGTGGACGCACAGATCTCCATGTCTTTCCCCGTGGAAATGTGAATTCTCACACCTATAGAGATGGCATCCTTGATGCTTATGTGCGCCCTTATGCCGGGGCAATAGGTGATGCTTTCGTGCTACAGAACAATAACGCTAGACCGCACAGGGCTCGCATCATGGAGGCCTATCTTGAGCAGGAAACAATTCAGCGCATGGAGTGGCCAGTCGATAACCGGACCTGAATCCTATCGAGAATGTTTGGGACGCTTTAGGACGACGTATACCTGTTCTCAATCCTCCTCCAAGGACCCCAGCCACGCTTTCAACTGCTTTGCAAGAGCAGTGGCTCTCACTACCGAACTCATAGACCGCATAATTGACAGCATCACACATCGCTGTATGTGTTGTATTGCTTCTCAAGGGGATCATACACCATATTAAAGGTACTTTCCCTATACCAAACTGACGCATCCGATTTGTTCATTGTATACATATGCTAGTTTCTATAACACCATAATTGTCTGGCGATTTCTTTTTATGCTATTTTATACCTACCTGTGTGTTATATAATGTATATAATTTTCATTAAATTCTACGCGTAAATTTTTGAATAATCGCTATTTTTGTGACTTTTCCTTAATTTTTGATAACCAGTGTATAATGAAATGTCAACATACTCAGCTTCCAAATTTTCCAGGAATACAATAAATGCTCTGTGTCTATGGTCTTTATTGCCACCCCTTATTAAATTTACAGTATTTACAACAGTTTAAATATGGCCGTTACTTAAATTTTTTGTAACGGCATTACATTTAAGTCTTGCATTTAAGTCATTACATTTTAAGTCTTAAAAACTTAAAGCAACAAGAAGTGTAAACGATTTTTTTTCCAAATGTTAAATTAAAATATATTTCAGTAAGAAGGTCAAGGGCCCACAAAAATGAATTGGTGGGTCGCATGTGGCTCACGGGCCACGGGTTGGACCACACTGTGTTAGACGATTGCAGGATTAATAAATTAAATTGACGCTCTCAAAATAGTCTGCAAAACTCCATTATAATCGCAAGACAATATAAACAGAAAAAAATGCATGACTATTTATATTGGTTTATCTTATATAATAATATGAAAAACCAATATTGCTATTTGGGTAATATTTCATAGCACTGTCTGGATAAAAATGGTGATCCAATATTACATTCGAAGCTTAGACTTCTTCAAAACTGACGTCTCGGCATATAAAAAAGGCGTATTCAATTTATTAAATGAAAACACACAAAATATTGCTAAACAATTCTAAAGATCAAATTTTCGATTTCTTAATTCAATAGAAATGAAATTTTCGCAAAATAGTCCTTTTTTAAAAGAAATTTTTATTTCCTCATTGTGTCTGTAATGTAATACATAATTCATAATGGCTAGCAGACATAGCGAAAAACTTTGCGTGATTTCAAATTCAAATGGCAAAGAAAAGCTCTAAATACAAATAGACCTTTTCTAGTTTTGATAACGAAATGAAGAGTTGTAATCTAGTAATTTTGTGAGCATTTGAAAGTTATTTAGCCCTCAAAACATATACGTAACCAAATCAATTTAATAGATGTTTAATGAATAAAATTATTTTATGGAGACTTTATTTTGGATAATCTTTGCTTCTTATATCTGAATTCTTAAAATATATTTTGAGCTATTACATATCATGAAGCTATTACATATCATAATTATAGAAACAAAAATTTATGATTTTCCTCCTATACGTGTTTCGTGAGGTATGGTATGAATTAATGCAGCAATTCCTTTCAGGAGTTGCTGGAATTATTCATAAAAAAAGCTGCATATTTTTGAGTAAATGGATTTTTATTGCTCTGCTTCATCTTCAAAAATTTCTCATCTAATGCATTTTTAATTCAGACTTTTGGGTTTTTTTTGTGTACGTCTTATTTTTCATGAAGAATTGCTATCTCCTCTTTGAACTTTTACGTTTTAATCTAATCTTAATTTAACTATTCTATCCCAGATTCGTGTAACCAGAGTCTGCGCCTGAAATATGCGTAATTATTACAGTTTGTGGTTTAACTTTTTATGCAAAAATGTAAGGGAACGGATAATAGTTTAAATGGTAGAAAACATGCTAATAGACTTCTGGAAATTAGCTGGTAACAATTAGTTTTTACATTATCAGAAAATAAGCTTAATTGTCTTATAATTTCAGCAGATATTTTTTTTTACAAATTTAGTATGAAAAGCATTATTCAAAATGAATAACATACAGGTTAAAATTTAGTTCCAACTCTGAGATATATTGAAATTAAGAAAACTGGGTATTTGATGTGATCGGATTGTTAGCCATATGGAAAAGATAATCATCATAAATTATTTTAAAAATGCCGGATATACTATGGCAAAATACCATACTTTTAAAGTGAGCAGCCTAAATCACATTTGTGGGGTCTGGCCTTATTTCTTATTGCTGTCTTTATGGATATCTTTCCCAATTCTTTTTGTTTTACGTAATTCTGTCAATATGACTTTTGGCTGGTGATGCCGGCATATTGCAGCGCTGACTCCATATAAAATTAAGACGCAACCTTATAAAACTAACAATTTTTAAATCTCAAAAAACAACGTATTAGACAACAAGAATAAACCTTCTGGCTTTAATATTACCACCACAACAACACCGCACGGCGATCAGGATTGCCTACCGGGATAACATCCCGGTGGACAGTGCGGTTAGATGCAGGCATAATCATCCCACCTGCACACCCTCTCTCTGCTTTACGGGGGAAGGTCAGTAGAAGGTAAATATGCAAGTCGCGAATTTGCATATTCTCTCCAGGTTCGCCCACGGCAAAGTGTTCTTCTTCGGCAGAGTTCATTCAGCTACAGTTTCTCTCCCGTTGGCGCTGCTTCCGAGTCAGAGGTCTTTGCGTAGTATCGTTTTCTACGCCACAACACGACTAACACTTAATTTGAAGAAAGCCAGAGATCACACGTTCACATAAGAACTGTTATTGGCCAGTTAAAATATAAAAAATCGGAAGCAGATAAGTTCTTAGCTGCTACAACTTCGACTACAACATCTACTTCGACTAAAAGCCCCAGTATCAGGTTCTCAGCATTTAAGTTCTTAGCCTTCGAGTCTTGATGTTAATTAGTCGAATTCAGATTGAGTAGAGCAACAGTTATAATGCATACTTAGGAACGTGAGGGCCTCTAATTTTTGACTGTTTACTCAATAGTAGTAAGTGCTAATACGAGTGCGACATCATAGGAATGTATCTGGATCTTGTGCTGTTCTTTCTAATGCCGCCTGAAGTTCAAGACCAGGTTCATAGAGGCTTCGGGCTGAGTAGAACGGCTCCTGTTTATGACAGCACCACAAGGGTCGGAGTCCGACTTGGCTAGGTGCCATCACAATTTTGACCGAGCTACCCCAAGGGCAACATGGGAGGGATCGTACCTTTCCCCCCCACTGACCTCATAGAAGGACTTCCCGGTCTACCGATTTAACGTTCACATATCAGGCAAAGGCACGAAGGTGTTTAGCCATTTCGGGGGGCACGGCTTGCGCGGTGCAGATTTTTTTTTCTCGTTTTTTTTAACCTAAAAAATTTTGAAAAAATTTCCAATTGAAGGTTCAAAATGTTTTTACCTCTTTAAACTGATAACAGATGACAGCCCTACCCTTTTTATGTTCATTTAACCGTAATACATTGAATGCAAGTGAAAAAAAGACGAGATATACCGTTTGCACTGTGCAAACGACGCCCCTCGAACGGTTAATGGAGATTGTCGGGTTTCGATTCGAGCACTATCAGTGCCGAAAGCCGACGCTCTACCTCTGGCCCATATGGAGCTTGTAAATATGAGAATATAGTTTTATTTTTTAAATTTAATGACAGGAACCGTATGAGCTACAAAAGTTATTGTAGTTTATTTTTAGTACGTGTTATCTCAGAAATAAAGATTTCAGTATAAATATGTGTCGGTCGTATCTAAGCAAAGCTCAGATTTAACCCTGACGTTAGGTTGTGAAAGCCTACATAGCGTGTGTTGTTTATTGACATAAAGTATTTAATAAAAATAATAAAGAAAACTGTACGAGATTAGAGCCTGCGAAAAAGAGGGACCGTACAATTTAACCCTTTCTCTTCTAAGTAAGGTAGCATTGAGAGGACTAATAAAGGTACATTGCTGTGGAATTTTCAAAGTGGTTTAGGAAGTCTAGATAGAATGGCCTTAGATTAAAATTCTCTTCAGGTATTTCAATGTACTATTCTCGAGTTTGGCTTTTTGGTACACAACCCATATTTTCAGGGTCACGGAAATGCTCACTACGGCTTACATCCAGAGAAAAGTTAAAGGCCCTTCTTTGGTGAGGAAAAATCCTGTATTCATGGTAAGGATGGCAATATCCATCTGAAATCTGGAATACGTGATCTCACAACAACTAAGGATCTGAAAAAATCTGAATACTATGAAACGATAGCCATAATTTAGTCTCCAAGCAGCGACATTTCTTGCAGTTGGGCTATTTTGGGCAAGTTCATGCTGAACGAAATAAGGACAGTCATATTTTGTAATCGTCAAGACAGAGAAAATGCAACCATGTCATCAATATCTAGCATACAAACATGTGTAATTGTAGGATAATTATATTCCTCAAACACACATGAAAGAAGTCCCTTTTGAAAATAAGGCAAAAATAATTCTTTACGCAAAATGAATTTGCAGATCAACGCAGATAGACAGTTATGAGCTGCACGAGGTGAAGTTTCGGCACTTCATACTGACATCTTATCAAACTGTTGGCTAATAAATATTATTTAAGAAGAAAACTCTTTTTGTGCTCATAATGACAAACGAAAAAATAATTGACGTTGTAAATGTTTTTGTGTCTTTATCTTGTTTCTAAATTTCATTGCGAGGGATAGAAAACTTTTATAATTTTCCCCTGAAGAAAAAAGGAGTCTGTATTCATTTATCAACTCGCATATGTCACCTTGGGTTGTAACGAAAGATTTACTGTCGCCATTGCACTTATTTTAGTTCCCTTGTTAAATATTCGATGCTCCATGTGTCTACATTACTATAGACAGGAACAGGAAATATACGATCACCGGTGCTTTAATTTGGGTGATCTTGTTTAGTGATGAATAGTATTTAGGTATCAAAACGTCATAGAGAGTTCTTTTATTCATACATTATATGAATGCGTATGCTCTACTGAGGTAAATGATGAGGAATGCAATTCCCTGTATGACATATCGTACTGGCGACTGTATTGGCGACCAGGACGCTTCGAAGTGCATAGGAGCATGGTTCCATTACTGATCCTGGCAGAGGGTCGTTAAAGTATCACTGCAAGGGGTTGAAAAGAACGCTGAATAACCCTGGAAAGCGTTCAAGGGGGAATTATGGCTAGATTACAATAATAAATAAATTAGTACAAATAAATACGTGTCGCAACAACTTCCTGTGCCATTGGTGTAAATCAGGGGTGTCAAACTTGCGGCCCGCGATGAACATTTTTGCGGCCCGTCCAATATATTGGCACACAATAAAATATGTAAAATGACCGACTCAGAATTATAATAAGATAAGAAAAAATCGCTAAATGTTTTTTATCTATACTCTTTTTTTGCTATTATTAAACAAAATGTGTATATTTAAGTTGAATATACTGTAATTAGGTAAATACGTTATTTAAGCACAAATAATATCTAAAATATGTCAAAAGTTATGTTACTGACTTTTTTACAGATGAAAAATGTTGAAAAAATTTTTAAAAATACATACAAAATGCTTTTAGAAAAGTTGATTAAATGTTCAACTGTTAAATAATTAACCGTAATTTGTTGTTGAACGAAAAGCTGAAAATATAGATTATTAATAAGATGCCCTGTTAAAAAATATGTAACAGTTGCGGCCCACCTATAGTTAAACCTTGTTTGTTTGGCCCAAGTTAGTTTTTGAGTTTGACACCCCTGGTGTAAATAGTCGACAACTAGGGTGTTAACTTAAAAAGACAGAGAAAGAATGCGAAGGCATTGTATTCAGGCTGTGATATTTCCTCATATCACCGATTATTTAGTGGTTAAAGCGTTGATCTCGAAGTACTGTGGTTCAATTCTCACTCCCAACAAACGGTTGTCACGAAGTCATTTAAAGTTTGTAATCTCGAGGGGAGAAAATGGTGTACGATTAACTGAATTAGAAAAGGAATTAAGCAAATATGTTTAGATGAGATTGCATTCCCTCGCATTAAAACAACTTCATATAAATACTTGTATAGATCGTGCGAACAAACGTTAAATGGTTCCTTTTATCTGCTTAATTACTCATAATTAAAATTGCTCATTAGCATTAATATAATGTATTGAGTATATAGTAATATTTTTTTAATGAGGAGGCACTTGTTATCAAACAATATATAGTAATATTTTATTTTTAAATTTGAAACAATTAGGGAGTAATAACAATTTCGTATTTTTAAAATTTCATTTATTTCTTTTAAATGCATTAAATGGGTAAATTTTTTAGCACTAAATAAGGTGCTTAAAATAATGATGCAACTGTAACAGTATTACTCACAGAAGCTTTTTACGGGAATATTTAAGAGTATTAATGTATTATCTAAATTTTGGAGAGCTTGGTTTCAGGAACATTTTTTGTGAGTATTTAATGCAAGCTACTTAATTAGCGATTTTATAATATGCACGGGTATATCAAGGCTCCGCGTAGATGGATTTATAAATAATTCATTTTAAAACCTTTCATTTTAAAATAATATTTTTAAAAATCATATAAAAGTTAATTTCAAATTATTTACATAGCATTAATAAAATCTTAAGTCTTTTAAAAATATTGGATAATTTTTATTTCTTATTTTACCACTGAAAATTACAATAGCACAAGAGAAAAGCCACTTTATTAAGAGCATTACGCTGACTTTTTTTACTATATCTCTAAGATCAGTATAAAGACATATACAGAGGCTGTTCACACATTTTTTAGACGATGTATATTGTATTCACAAAACGAAATTACATAAAATTCTTGTGATTTAAATGTTGTATTTGACATCCCTTCTTCTGAATTATCCTTCGACACCGCAATTTCCAGGATAATAATGCCTTTTGAAGTGTCAGAAGAGGTATTCTATCCCATTCCTCCTGAACAGCTTTCCAGAGTCCTGTAAGGGTTTTGGGACGATGTTTGGATAATGCAGATGTTAAAAGTCTGAAAGCACAAAAATCCATAGGTGATACATCGGGAGATTTAGTAGGGATATCAGTGACGGGTATGGCCTTGATACCAGTTTTTTGTTCCATTTCTTTAAGGAAATTTACAGTGGATTTTGATGTGTGACTGCTAGCTTTGTCCTGATGGAGTCTCACAGATTGATGGCACTGTGGGTAAAGCGATGGTATTTCATTCAGAAAAATTGGCGATGAAATATGTTCTTGATAATATTTGGAGTTAATCTTGACATTTTTTTCCACTCTCTTTATTTTTAACTTGCCATTATAAGAAAAACCAGCAGCAATTATGAATCCCTTAGAAAAACCTTCTTTCGATTCTTTGAACCATGAACTTAAATTTTTTCTCCCCTTTTATGACAATAAATGGCTCTTTTTTGTTGCAATCATTTAAATACACCCATGATTCATCTATTGTGACAATTGTTTTCCATTTTTCTTTGGATAAGTGTTTCTCATATAGAATTCTGCAGCGTGTCCTGCGTTCAGTGATATGATTTGGAAGAAGACGCTGCACATTGCGTTTCTTTCTCTTTCTTAAGATTTAAATCAACGTTTATCTTTTGTTTACAGTGGACACCGAACATTTTAATGATTTTGCAACTGTCATTTGACTAGGGGGATTTTTTTTTAACATTAAACAACGTACCTTTGCAATAGTCGAAGATGTCCGTTTTTTCCTTGGATACTCGTTTGGAATTTTTGTCCCACTTGAGGTTCCAATTTGACACTTTTTTCCTTTCTTGTTGACGATATTACCTATCGATGCTTTAGATATCAGAAAACCATGACTCTCACATCGTTTTTGGATAACGGAGTATGCATATTTCTCTTCGGAAAGAGCATAAATGTAGCCTTCGAACCACTGCTAAGTTAAAAACGCCATTTTGAATAAAAACAAAACTTTTAAGCCGTAGACGATAATTTTGACTTTTAAAAACATAGTACAACTGCAATTATTTCTTTTGCAGCAAACGATTTTTTATTACCGCTTATCAAAATCGTCTAAAAAATGTGCGAACAGCCTCTGTAGCTCCATTTCAGCATCCCAAACTTTTCTGTCCTGCTATACCCCACTTCCTTTTAACGCAGTTCCGATATGTCTCTCGTCTTAGTTAAATACTTTATTTTCTTTCTGCCAAAGCTCAATGAGCATAAATTTAGTTCTTTTTTTCCTTTCTACATAGCTTCAACTGCTTCTCATTATTATCGAAACATTTAACAGCACCCTTTTCCGCAATGCGAGTTATTTTTTTAAAACTTTATTTTGTTAGGAGATCCATGTAATGTCTTTTTAAGTTAAATGTTTGAACAAAAACCTAAGAGAAAAAAAAGAGAGTACGATAACGTTGAATTTAATGTTATAGGGTGCTTAAAGAATTCTTACAATTTACTTTCCTTCTTACTTATGTTCTCTAGATTTTTGGATCGTATCTAGTTCTGTTTCGCTTATTCTGGAATGTTAACATTTTTGGAACGAATTGTCGTAATGAATATGGAAAAATTAGCAATATATATTTTCTTGTACAGTTTTTATGATCCCAATATATCTTTTTCCAAAAGCATAAATTATTAGATTACGTTCAAGATCTCAGAGGGTTTTATTTAAAAAACATTTTAGTAATATTTAGATTATATTGAGCTCACATGGATGGTTACTATGATTCAATAGATAGATATAGGATATATAGTATCACGTATCAAATAAATGGGCGATATTGTAATAATTTTATCCGAGGGATTATTTCTTTATTTTCTTTACAAATGCTATAAATTGTATTTATTATCACAGCAGGACCTTACGGCGTATTAGTAAATCATTCTTTTGCATACAAGTTGCAGAAAGTATGTGAGGTAATTTTGAATAATTTAGTGAAGGGTTTGGTGCAAAAAGGAGGCAATTTTTCAAGTTTTTGAAAACCTTAAAAAAACATTTGAAAATTACAAATTCTAAGTTTTGTGAAAATATTTTTTGATAAATTTCCTTAATTGTTCTTACATATTAGGACAGTATATTCGCTGCTCTGGAGGTGCAGGGTCAAGTGTATTAGTCTCGTCACTTGAGTAGGTTCAAAATTACGGGACCGGTCCTTTATCCAAGTCGGACTCCAACCCTTGTGGTGCTACTCAAAACCGGAGTCACACCATTCTGCTCAATAGCCTTTATGAACTTGATTCGATATACAAAGGGCCATAAGCCACAACAACAACATATTCACTCAAAAATATGTCTTCTAGATGACGTGGCACATGTGTGATTGTTGAAGCTACCTCTTTCTTGCTACCAAATGGATGTTCTATCTACTTCCACGAAAAAGATTTGCAATCTACAATATATATCATGATATTTTTATTTAAAGAACACTTCAATTGAAATAAGCATATATTTTTGCTTTACAAACAGAAAATGGTATATTTCAATCGTAACATTCCCCCTCTATAACGTCTGGCTCATGTGATACGTTATCTGGTTGTAGTCCCTCATATAACCGAATATCACTTTGTGATACGTATTTGCTGGATAGTTGTATTACATCGTTATATTTTGTATTTAAACAATATACAGTATTATATTTATTATTACCAAAAACTCTATTGCTGATAAGTGTTGTTTAACCTTCCTTAAACAAACCCCGTCAGCCGTTTGCGGAAAAGAGGAGGTAACTAACGAGTCAGGAAGATTCCTGTCGTAGGTAACACAAAAACTAACGATTGGAGCTACCTCTATCTGGCATCAAACAAAAGATTATTTTTTAACACAAGGGACTACATGTAACTCCAAACTCCGCCAAGGAGGAGCTACCTCCTTTTTGCAGTAAACCCTTATGATCGCTAAAAGTTGGGAGATTGGTCGGCTCGTCTGCTCAAGAACGCGAAACATCTGACCTTCCAGTCCCGCATTGGCCAGGCCCGTATGTCCCGTGGATGGGCCCTGCACCAAAAATAAAATAAACAACCCAGGTTGGCCAGAATATCTTCGAGATTGTTGAAAAAATATGAAGTACATGGTTTGAGGCATTATAAGGTCTTGCATATTTATTTCTTAGCTAAAATCATGTAAGACGTTGCATATGGGCTGCTAACGTATAAAGCTTACAACTTTTTACATTTTTTTCTTGTGTTTGTACATATCCTCCATACAAGACTCTAACTGGTATTTTCATACGACGAAGAGCGAGTTACACAGAATATGCTGTACACAGAAAAGAATAAAGGGCAAGCATTGGATTCATGGAAGTAGAGTGTTTTGTTCTATAGTGTAGGCTAGTTTCTACATAATAAATCCTAAGTTAGTTATATTTCTGAAATGTGTGTTGTAATCCATTGCATATCTTATAAACATAGAATTTTCAAGCTTTCGATGCGAATAAACTCTGTTAATATTTCCTTTGTATTCTATTAAGATATAAACAATTTACAACTCAGCATTAAAACCATAAACATATACTTTCACTATTTACACTTTAAGAACGTGTTTAGGACTCATGAACTTGAAAGACGGATGGACAATGAATAAGCTCAATGCAATCAGTTTATGAAAAAAATTAAGAATATTTATATTATTTAGTAATTTATTATAAAGTATGTTCTTCATTTTCATAAATAATTGATCTTAGTGAGGCACAATATAGGGTAACATAAAGTTTATGATTTCTCTTTCTGTTTTGTACTTTAATCGTGTCTTCCTGTAAAAGACGAGTGTATAAGTTTTGATCGTAGTCGCTGCGTTTACGTATTAATGTTTAAAGTCATCAGGCATGAGAAATGTAACGTTTATCTTTCGGCGCAATAAATTTTTGTTGATTCATTCATGCACCTATACATGCACAGTAAAAATCAGAAGAAACATCCTGAAAAATTAAGTAACACACAGAAAAGTAAAAAAATATATTTTATTTCTCTCGCATCGAGAAATTGCATCATGAAAGGATGCTTCGCACGCTAGATGGTAATCAATTATTCAACCCAAGATCTAACATGAGCTTTTGACACTCCAGGTATTAGAACAATACGGAGCCAGTAACACAATGTAGCAAGTGTTCCGGTAAGTTTAGCATCTATTAACGGTTGATTAGATGCTTAGAATGGGATGAGTCTAAATTCTTCAAGTGAACTCAAGAACACTCTAAAGTTTCTGACCAGGTATGCTTCGCTAGCATAGCATAAAGTTCTTGAGACAGGATTACGGTATGCGGTATACTTTGCTGTTGAAAGAACTGCTCTACTGGTACCAATGGAAAATAATACGTCCCTCAGAAAACATCTGAATATATCTCTTAGTCAAGTATGCTCACTAGGTATTGCAATCTATGTATAGTCACCAGTCGTATTGTAGATTATAATATATTTTATTGTGGTAGAATTATTGTTAGATAATTCAAGCAGTACACAAGAATGCATTCAAAACTCTTCTTAGATAAAAATATCATGATTCAAGCCGTCTACAGAAATTGTGTTTGAGAATTACATTCGACAAGAATACCATCCTGCATCGAATTTGAGAAAGTAAAGATGTTAAGTTAATGTTTGGTCTTCTAACTCTGGTCTAGTCTGCTCGTATTTGTAGATACAAACGAAAGCAACCCGTTTTGTTTCATTCCTACTTCAATTCATGCAGGAATAGACGAAACGGTTAAACCTAGACTTTTGGATATACATCCTCATTTTATGGCCAAAAATAGTATACATTTTCAGCATACTTCCCAAATTTATGCATTTATCTTTTCATATTAAATATATGTCATCATAATAGATTATTTTGCTTCAACTTTAAGGTTATAATGTCAAAGTTTTTAGGTTGACTTTCTTTTATAGTCAAAAGATAAAATTTTGTTTATCGGTATGTTTATCTATTGCTCACAAACGGGGATTTCAAGATATCTAGGTAAAAATGCATCCCAAATATGAGTGATGCGTCTTCTAAATTTCCTGTAAACATCTACAGTTTCCTTAAATACTGCCTATTAAAGGGTCGGGTGCCTTCTAAAATCTAAGAGACTCGACAAACATATCCATATTTTAAATTATCCGTACTTATATCAATTATTTATTCAGAAATATAAAAAAAATTCTGTGAGTTAATCCCTCTTTCTTCTTTAATATAGCTCTAAATTTTTTCCAGATTGAAGAGAGTTAAATTATTTTTAAAATTTCAACCAATTTATTTAATGTTATGTCAGTGCATGCAGACTTGCATCTGAATATTAATGAATATACACGTTTTTTTAGTTTTAAAATTAAGTTATATAATATATTTTTGAAATGACCAACTTTGAAATCAAAATTCTTTGTTCTTCATAGAATTTAAAAAAAAAAATAAAATTTTAATTTCGAAATTTTTTTGACAAATATAACTGTAATTAAAACTTTTATGATGAAATGACATAATAATTGGACATTTTGATCATACATGATTCTATTGTATACTTATAAAATTTCATGATATTCTAGCCAACCGATCTGATGATATCATGTGCGCAATGACATAACAATGAAAAAACCAATGGTTGAAATTTTATACAATTAAAAAATTTCTTTTCAAGCTCGAAAAAAATTAGAACCATATTTATAAAGAGTGATCACAGTAAAATTTTCAAATTCATGAATAAATGATTTTTATAACTACTGATGATTGAAACTATTGATATGTTTGTCGAGTCTGTTAGCTTTCAAAAGATACCTGACCCCTTAAATGGAAATAAAAAGCGAGTTTAAACACAGGAAAAGGCAAAAATAAAATCAGCTACTTCCAATATTTGTTTGTCCACTACTTGATCTTACAAGCAGATACTTTAGAAATCATCTGTTTCTGGACTGAACAGCAATTTCCCATTAGATATATTTAATCTACCAACTTTATTTATGCAATTTATTTATAATTTGAAGGAAAAATTTTTGAAAGATAGGGAAGCTATGAAAAATGAAATTTCGTGCAATAAAGTCTTTATTTCGTGAGTCTCGCTCACGGAATAAAACTTTCAAATTCAATTTTTAGCATTTTAAGTATTTTTCGTGACATTAGTAAATTTTTGTGTTGGTGGAAAATGAATACATGCAGAAGGTAGGAAAAAAATATACTCATGGAGAAGATAGATTATGTTACAAGTAAATATTAATTCAATTAAGCAGAGATGTCTTGAAAAACGATACGGCAGTGCAAACGAAATATGACTATTTCGTATGAATGTTTGTCCGGGAAATTATGACGACCATTGGATATCCCTTTCTGAGAGAAAAAGGGAAAGGTTACATTCGATTACTGGGTACAGTTCTAGTTATAGAATTTTTATTATACATAGAATGTACAAATCTCAATGGATAGGTGTATTCCTCTCATTATATACCTTGTCAGAAATTAAATTAAATTAATGCAAATCTCTGTCGAATTCATGGGAAATTGGAAAATTATGCATACAGTATCAATATGTATAAACTTTTATACCACAATTGGGTTAATTTATCTTTAATAAGGTGAAATGTTGTTGCAAGATGTTTAAGCATACCAAAAGCAGATTCCGTATGCCTACAAACGCCCATGCCAACCGCGGAAGTCTTATAACGTGATGTCTGTTACCGAAGAATATGGCATCTGTAATCCTGGGACCCCCCTGGGACGTTGTAGCATCTGGTACTTGCGCTCTAGACTTCCGGTCATTGATCGTCGGATCCCTTTTGAGACCGAGGCAATTAACTTGGTTTTTAAACATACAATCCAATAATAAAAAAATATTAAAATGAAATTATGAAACAAGATTTTTTTGGTAAAACCTACTTTAACCATTTTTTCACTACCTAAAGTTACAGAAGATAAAAAAATGCAATAAATTTGCAAATTTACATTCACACTTTAAACAATATATTATGAAAAGTTTGTATGTCTTTAGTTTGGGAATTTGAGCACCAAAAGACTGAAAACTGATCAGATTCATACCCAACTTAGTAAATAATCTATTTAAGGTTAGTAAAAGCCCCGTAAGTAATATGGGGTCGGTTTATAATTGTTTTCTCGTTGTTCAGCCTCAGCCAAATTATTCCATACTTCATGACTGATTAAGACAAAGGAGATATTGACTGAATAAATTTGGAAAATCTGTTGAATTTGACTAAATCCAGCACCTGATATCCTAAATCTATTCCGCGTCTGTTGTGACATTGTCTCAATTACTACATGAAATTTGTAATTATATAAGTATGTGATGCCCCATTCCTACCCCTCAACGTGTCATCTATCGGTGAACTGTTGATCTGGGCGGTCTCATAAACTCTAAGATAAGAGGCCATAAAGTTCTTGTAATGTGCTGTTCTGACGTTATAGAACGCATAAATACCAGAGTGGTTCGAGGGCTTTTGAGATTTTTGACACTATAGTGACATTTAGCATCCCATAAACTTTGAACACTTACGAGCACTTCAAACGCCGGAGAAAGCCTTTGAATTCGCCGACAGTATAAAAGAAGACCCCCAATAGTCCACAAGAAGAGATCTGTTTTTGAGTGTGAGAGAGACGCTCTCCTGGTCCGAGAGGCCTTCTGTAGGCCAGCGCTGTCGGTGAACCCGAAGCCGTCCTGAATATCTAACTGTAAAAATTCTAACTCTCTGTACATACTTGCTTTAACTGTTGTAGTTGTAGTATGTTTAACATATCGTAATAAAGTAATTGAAGCGAAAGGCTTGTCGTATTATTGACTACGGTACACTGTTCGGAATAGCCCGGAAATGGAAGAAGAAGAATCTTTAACCAAGGCTATTTTCCAGTTTTAAAGTTTCGATACCC